>VTPC01008822.1:40174-74210 GCA_011009095.1 Ignelater luminosus | reverse complement strand
AATTCAATGATATAAGGGTTGCTATACTTATCTTAAAAGGTTTTGGATATGATCGCTATTCTTTTGTCAAGGATTTCATTATTAATTTTTATCAAAATCGAGTTACCCGTGAAACAGCAGAGGCAATAGAACTAAAAAAACGATGTGCAATTATTTTATAAGTAATTAAATCAAAAGAAAACCGTAAAATGTTTGCCCTTAACCTACTTATTTAAAATAATAGGTCGATGCTAGAGCAAACTAAATTTATGGTGGAATAAGAACAAATAGTGACGAACTGATAATAACAAAAACAAAATATAATTTTCTAACAAGTGTTCAAAATGCGTTTCGTTAACTTCTTGGAAATGAAACAATCTTTTCTGAAGTTTTCGCAAGGAATTTTGCAAATAATCGGGGAGATCTGCTTCAATTACGAATCCGTCCTTAAAGTTAAGAAATCCTTGACAAAAGAATAGTGATTATCTCCAAAACCTTTCAAGATAAGTATAGCAACTTTTATATTACTGAATTCGCCTTAGAAATTCTTATCGAAATATAGGATCATACACAGGGTGATCTATTTCAAGAAATTCAAGATGGAGGCCGTACAAAAAATAATTAAAGATTTGATCTTAATTCTCTTTGCAAAACATGGCAAACAATGCTTACTTTAAGATCTCCAAATTTTAATTTGTCTGTCTCTTACCGGTTTTGCAGGAGCAGCGTGTCTCCATACTTTTTAACAGTGAAACCCCTGAGAAAAGAATAGCGAGTATCTCCAAAACCTTTTAAGATAAGAATAGCAACCCATAACCATTGAATTTGTTTTGAAAATCCCTATCCAAATATGGAGTTATATACAGGGTGTTCCTGTTAAAAAATTCAATATGGCGGTCGTACGAAAAAACAATTGAAGATTTGTTTTTAATTCCCTTCGCAGAACATGGCAAAAATACCTACCTACTTTAAGCTTTTCAAATTTCATTTGTTTATTACTGGCCGGTATTGCAGGGGCAGGGTGTTTCCATACTTCTTAACCTCCCTGTATACCACGTGTCTCAGCGATCTGCGTTCGTAGAGTAACTAGCAAAAGTTGTACAGGATGATTGTCTCTACTTACTAAAATTATTTTCGACTGCACAAGATGCTTCATAAAAGCGTGGTACATATAGCTCAGGTATTACGTAACTTTCTTACTTCTTATACTTTGGTACAATCGATGAACATTTAATTGCAGTATCTTCTAGTTTTTAGAAATGGTTATTAGAATTCTTTTAATGGTTTTTAAATTTTAATCAAGCAACGAGAAACATATTTTATTCAGTTTCTCAATTATACACCCTGCATATCTTAATATTCATTCATTGCTTATTGCAACAATCTAACTCAGCAGTTTCGGCTTTATTCAGTTATTTGTTGTGAAATGCTATCAAACTTCTCAACGGGTTTCGATGGTATAATTAAGGAGGTTTGTAAATTTACAACTTTAATAAAGGAAGACTAAATTCTTTGTTTTCAAAAATGCTTACTGGGATTTTAGTTGTAACCCTTTTTCTTACAGGGCGATCGAGAAGTGCAAATTCTAATATTTTCGATTTCTTAAATAAAACAACTAAGACATCCTAAGACATATCTTAGTATTTTCTTATTTCCTAGTGATTGCTGATCATATTAGTATAGCTTTATAGGGTCCACACTTTATTATTATATTATTTGTTGTAAAATACAGTCACACTTATCAGTCGGCCCGAGTGTAATTAAAGAAGCTTTTGTTTTTGTAACTTTGAGAAGATAAGATTGAGCCTTCGGCAATTATATATAAATGCTTACCAAGATTTTAGTCATTTGCCTTGTTTATAAAGGGTAGTTGAGACGACAGAATGTAATTTACTTCATTCTTAAAGCGAACAACATGTTGCCTTTTATTTCGGATAACAAGAAAATTCTAACATGTAGTTACAACCAATGATTTTTTTGATTAAAACTATATTTCTCGTTTCTTAAAAGAAATGATGTAGTTAAAATTTTATAACCCATTTATAAAGTTAGAGAACGGAGTTTATCATTGCAAGGTTTTTAAAACCAAATGGTACCAAGGTGGCTCCGTTATATTTAATAATGTTTTACAAGAAAACATTGAATGATGTTAAAATTGTTTGGTTTAGGGCGTCATAAAGACATTTTTGTAATCAGCATTGAACGAGGAATAAAGAAGTAACAGAATATTTAAGAAAATTTAAGCTTTATGTGTTACGTTCTTATGGAATCCTTATGTACAGCTTTACCTAGTAACAGTTTTTGAATTCCTACGAATAACGACGCTATCCTCCGAGCACGGACCGTTGAGACACCTTGTATATTGTAGTGTATGAGCCTGGAGAACAATATTACAAGATTCTCTAAAAATAATTCTGTTACATTACTTGCAACTTTAAATTGATTGTTACTATATAATTGAACTTTAACTTAATCGTATTTGTTTAAAATTATTTCTATTTATTCTTATTTTATTATTTTTATTTTATCTCAATGAAATCATTAAACACTACATTAGCAGTATTAAGAAACCGATCAATTTAAATAATCTTAGATAGTGTTATTATGATTATGGATTTGAACATAATTTTAATTTATTTATTAACTTCTATATATCGGGTGTAAAATTTGATAACGCACGATACACATTCAATAGTGTCCAATGTCCAGTTATTTGCTCTTTTAATTGTTTTTGAGCAAAAGTGTAAATAGGTTTTTCGTAGAGAAGAAAATACTGCACACATCTTATTTTCCATTTTCTTAAACTGGAAAAATTAATAAATTAGAACGTTTTACATTAATCAAGTAAATTCGTTAACATTCTCGAAGGCTCTGCAATGTCTTCGAGCGTACTATATTGCACATACAAGAGGCAGACCAGAATGCAAACTAGCTAAGTTGAATAAACAGAGGAATTAAAGCAAATTTATATTAAAGAAATAAATCTACAGTATACTTAAATAAGTGATTGAAATCTAAGTTGATATAAATAGTTCTTCAAATAACCGGTTATAACTACTAAATATTAGTGTAGAGTTAAATAAAATATGGAACATTTCTTTCAATTTGTCACAACAAATTATATTCAACAAAAACACAACGTTTACTGTTTAATCAAATATGTACAACCTCTTGATTGCAGAGGGTGTGTATGTACAAAGAATTATTAGGGCCTACTGTTGGTTTATAAATTTACAATTTAATTGTGGCACAAAAACAACGATCGCAATTCGTACTTGTAAACGCTTGCTTTATCCTGGCAGCGAATTGTAGTTACAACATTAAAATTCATTACGAATATTAAAAACTACCGTAAACTAACGTCAAGTCATTCGTATTACATTATTTACATTTCTCAAAGGAGTTACAGTTGAGAAAGGAATTGCAATTAGTGGTCAGCTTTTAAGTAATTAATCTTCTCAATTGTTACAACCCCATTGCTGTAACAACTTTGCAGTTAGTATAAGCAAACAAATAGGAGTTAAAATGTTACCACTACTGTAATGTGTCTTTTTAACAGAGACATAAATGCCACTTAATTCTAAATAATTTACATTTTAATTAAGTTTAAAGTTTGATTAATGATATCATTATTGACAAAAAACTGAGATTACTAGTTTTATCATTCCTATTAGTGAGATAATAGACTGGTTGTTTACAAAGGAACATAGTAAATATAAATCTAGGGCAATTTATTAAATAGGCGTACTGTATCGGAGAAACGGGGAAACGCATATCCCTTGATAGGTTGTCATGTTTTCAATATTTCAAACTGTCTACTTTGAACATGGCTAACCCGGCTCATCCCTGATCAAATGTACTTAAATTATGCATAAAGGTTTGATGGACATCAAAAGGATTTTTCTCAGAAACGTTTTTTACCGGACAGTCGAATTATTGGAGATGCCATATTTGTCTTTTTCCCTTAAAGGTATCGATTTGAATTTTTATCTTGAAAATAACCAAAAAAATGTTTACTGCAGAAGAAAAAAAAATTGTTTCGATATAATTTTATTTTCAAGACTATTGTTACGCTTTTATTCATCATAATATTCAAATCGTTCGTTAACAAGCAATTTTCATTTTTATGATTTTCTTGAGCATCAAAGCGATATTGTGTAGGTAATATATCTAACAAATCGCTTTTCACAGTATTATTTCTGTTTCGTTTTTGAATAGAATAATTAGAGATATAAAGCGCCAGCTATTCAACAATTTTGTTCTAAATGAAATTTGTAGTATGATTTATGTTAGGTTACCCGTAGTGACGGTTTTAATGTGAAATGTATTAGCACAATTTGGGTGATTATATTAATAAAGGAAAACAGAATTTTAATTAGCTGATAAATAATTATGTATTTCTACCTTCTGTTTAATATTTATTAACTAATTAATTAATATCCTGGCTTTGATTAAACTTAATTGAATTAATGTTTTATAATAAATAGTAGATATGTACTAATGTACCAAACAGGGCGTATTATTGAATTAACTTCATTATATTGATTATTATGTATGGAGCTTTATTCTTCTTGAAATAAAAATTAACCAAACAATTACTTTGTAAAACGCATTCTACGGAACAGGATTTCCCGCCTCTGATACGGTAATCAAACGCAGAACCACGTAAAATAGTATACATCTTAGCGTAACAAACCTGTAGAAAATTTCATCGCCATATCTCATCTCATTTCATCTCATCAACATTGACATCTTGTATCTCGGAAACGGTGTACATTAGGAAAAAAAGTTACATAACAAAAAAGACTTAATTCCGATTGATGAATGAATTTTTCACTCATTTTCAAAAACATTATGTATACAGGGTGTTCCAAAAATGCATATAAAGCTCCAGGTTAGCATATTCTAGCATCAATACAGATCCCAAAAGCGCTGACGTCAATTTCCTAAAGTATTCCAGTTTTTCACACAACATAAAGAACAATGCGAAGACTTTTAATGAAGTAAGTAGGATAATATTTAATGCAGATCTTAGAACAGAACTACTAGATCATGATATTTTAAAGGTTATTTATGTATCTCAAACTTATATAGCCAAGCTATATTTTTGTTATGCAGAAAATGTTTGTAAAAAGACTAGTGTTATGTAAGTATTTTAACAACTACACCTTGCATACACTGTAGATTGTTACATACTAGAAGTATTTGCAAAAAAACGCCAAATAAAGAAACAATACTTTTATTAATATTACAAAACATGCTTGTTACGTGAAAACATCATTGCATGTAAACATTGCTTTATCTGACCATAAAACATTGTCTTTCACAAAGTTAAACCGTTTTTTGTAAACTTCTTGAAGCAAATGCTGCACTTTCATTTTGTATAGTCTTTCTTCTTTTGCTCTTGAAACACTGCAAACTAGTCCAAGTTTACAATCTGCAGATATTATTATCTCATCTGAATGTTCCCTGTGTGAAAAAATGCTTTAGAAACTTTATTGAAATTACCACTCTATCCGCTCAGAATGCAAATTGTGTCCATAAACTTCTTTACTGCAAACAGTTCAGTCATATTAGAATAGTTTCAATAAAGTTTTTTTCTAAAATATTTATTAAGAAAAATACAGTCTTTTAAAGAGGGCATCAGAAACGGTTCTCCTATCATAATTATTAAATGATAAATAATAAATTGATAAAATCTGGAGCTTAACATAACCGTCCAAGTTGCTACAACTTATTTCAATTGAAATTTGAAAATATTCATAGGTGTCGGTTGTGGTGGGGAGGGGAGACATTCCTTTTTTTCGTCACAACTTTTGTTAGCTTCAGAATCTGGCAATTTTAGTATCGTAGTTATAAATAGCAATGCTTTTACTAACTTTACTTTTGTGTCAAGTCGCTGAAGTTAAGGGTTAGAAAAAAACACACGTTTGTAAATGTCTCTTTCAGAAACAGAATTTTGTGTCCCCTATCTCATAACCGATATCCGTGAGTATTGACTCAAGTGAATTGTAGCAAAATGAACAGTCATCTTATGTTCTAAATTCCATCGATTTAATAATTATGACCGAAAAATCGGCGTTTTTGGCACCCTCTTGTATCTTCCATAGGAAGCGTTAAAACTGAGAAAAAGTAAGAGGAAGAAGTTCTTCTTCTTCTTTAAAGTCACCTTAAAATTAAAATTTGATTTTAAATTTGTTATGAAAAAGGATGTAATTAGGATTTATTTTTTGCACGATTGTGGTTTGTTTTAATCTTACCAATCTTGTTGATATAGCATGTAAGTTGATTTTACAAAACTCTGACTGTTTCAATAGAAGCAAGAAAAATAACAATACTGTTATAGTTCATAACCTAACATATGGGTTTCGTTCACAAATAAAAAGAACACTAGAGCGTTTATCCATGGAGATAATTTTCTGAACGCTTTGAGGGAGAGCTGTAGAGTGTAAACATAGAAATTGTAAACAAATACGTATATCCTCATCTATATTTACTTTAAAAGATCAAAAAAATGAACAGTAAAAATGTTGTGAGTGCTATATCGGTTATAACTAATAGAAATAATAATAACTTATTAGAACATATGGAAGAAAGTACGAATGATAATGGTTACATACAACAGCTGATGAAGAATTAATTATCGTTTTAGAAGTTTTAAAAGAAAATAGTACAAATTTTGAAAAAAAAAAGAAAATAAAGAATGGTCTATATGTAAAACAATTTCAATAGCATTTTAGATTATCAAGGCAAGCATACGAGTGTCTACTGCGATAAATTAGACCAGCTCTTGGCAGGCAGGCAACCAGTATAGAAAAACAACTTCTTTCCGTTTTTTTGGCTTCTATTGCTACTCCAGATTCATATTGGTAGATATGAATACGTATTCTGTGTTACCTTGCGTACCTAAAGATATTTTATTTCTGTTTAGGTCTGTGCCTGATAGATTTGGTGTGGGAAAATCATCATTTTCTGTATCATTTTTTAGAGTTGTTAAGGCACTTATACTAATATTTATAATTATGCAATTACACTTCAAGCCGCTTGAGACTGCTCTGAAGTTCATCAATGTATTTGTGGGATACTCCGGTTCTGTTAACGATACCAGAATCTTTCGCAACTGATTTACACTCTAAAATAGAAGCAAATCCAAGAGATGTTTTTCCTAAAGGAGAATTCATAATTGGTGACAAACCATATATTCTGTTTTATCATGGTGCATGTCACCATATATTGAGTATGGAAGTCCAGGAAAATTTCATATTCGTATTCACTGGTGTTGTTTCGGCTGAAATAATATTTACTACTATTTCTGGACTTTATTACCAATAAAGACGCATAATTCGTCATCAACGACAAGTTCGTGAATGTTTGTGTTAAAATGTGAAAAACATAATTATTGTTCAAAGTTTCCACAATAATTATTTATAAACCATCTACAATCTCCACACCTGTATTGCACGTTTGATTAGAAATACATTAATTTACTTATAGAAAGTTGTATTAAAACGCAACAATTACAATAACTTACATTCTCTTCTTCCATTATACCTACAATTTATTATTTACGTGCACATGAATTGGTTAAACACAAACATAACCTCAAAAAATCGTGATTTTTACCGATTTTTACCGTTTTTACTCCTTTGTACCCAGTCTAGGGTGGGTATAAAAGATTGCGCTCTGGGCATTTATGCTTTTGAAATCTGAACGCGCAAGAGTAATGTAGTGGAATACACTCTTGTTATTTTCTAAACGCGACTAGAGCACTGCGGATGCATTTTATTTAGCCTGAGCGTAATTTCTGAACGAAACCATGCGGTAAGTAATTTAATAAACATATTATACAGTTGATGCAACAAATTCAAAGCACTCTCATTTGTAAACATGGTACGGAAATTAAAAAACAGTTTACAGGTCGAAAGTTATAAAGAAAAATCCAACTAGCCTGGGGTGCATTAGCTAAACTAATAAGAATAACAGAACACCGACGGTGTCATACAGGAAGCTGGATACGAGCATGCAGAATTTGAAATACAAATGAAGACATGAGATTTTTTAATTTTTATATTTATAGCAGATACTCTTTCGTTTAATTGAGGATAGTAAAATTCGGACAAACACTTTTTAAAATATAGTAAACAGAAAAGTTCTGAGGATGTTTGACATGACAATCTTTGCAACATGTGAACGCGAACATAATTAATTAGTCATTAAATCAGACATTAAACAACGAAACAGAAAGTATTTTGCAACATTACTCTATCTGTTGACTTACATAGGTTTGTAATCAGGACATAAATTTATTTAATTTCCAAATCTTCATTACAACAAAATTATACAAACAAGAATAATAAAATATAAAATTGAAAAGGCATCAAGTAGAACGTGTTATACTATCCTGAATTAAACGAAAGAGTATCTGCTACAAATATAAAAAATAAAAAATCTCATGTCTTCATTTGTATTTCAAATCATATCACTTTATAGGATGCACGCATATATTGCGAAAGTTTACCATTTAATAAATTAAGCACGGATGACTGTGTTTATTGACAGAGTTTGAATGAAAAATGGTTAAAAATTATCGACTTTAAATTTGCACCCAATTTATGTAAAATTGTGAATGATTACAAGGATTAATTGAGCAATTCCACTTTCCTGGTTGCGCGAGTAAATTAGTCATCAATCATTACCTCCCCGACCCGACAAACAGAAACCAACATGAAAATTGATGCACCCGCCTTCTTTATTTGTATAGGCAATTACTACCCGTTTAACAGCTACTTTGTGTCTGTTAAACATAAGGGAAGTCAACCAATTTGCTTACATGTGTTACACAAAATCTGTTGAGTTATGTAAACATGGAACTTAGTTCAGTTGTCAAATAATGAGATTGAAAGCAAACAAAGAATTTTCAAACGGCGAGAATCGACCTTGAAATCTTCAAGATGGATCGAAGTCGTGAATTTTCTACTTTAACGGATTTAAAGGTGGACTCCGCCGGTGTATACATAAACGGTTGTATTTCACTATCGATCCTTAGTTTGTATTTGATACCATGAGAGCTTAGATAAAGAATACAAAGGTTTCGGATATATGTCTTAAAAAGTTTGATAAGGATACACCCTAATGTATTCCTGATGACGGTAAAAATCGGTAAGGGAAGAAGGAAAAAGATAGCAGGATATGGGAAGATACAAAAAGTCTTTTGCTGCTGACCCGGATGAAATGTTTTATGGCTTAACAAATTAAGTTACAATGTTGCTTCGGCAATACATCGCGTGCCACATTTTTTTTATTATACTCACTTCAACATTATGTACTGTTACATCGAAAACGGCGGTTAATTTCCGCAGCGCAATCTTCCTGAAATTAATATTAATAACAAGGGCTTTTTTAAAGAAGGGAAGCGAATTACTTTGCGAAAGTTATTAATAGGTTTTTTATATGCTACATTATGTTACTAAAATATAGCTTAATATTTCAAAAACAGGTGATTGATGACGTGGTTTGAACGTCGACATCAATCTGAAGACGAGAACAAGGTTGACTACAATTTCCTTTCTTCTTGACCACAGCTTCTGTGCTTAACAAAATGAGTTCATCTCTATCATGATGTATTATTAAAATCGATAAATTAAAACATGATATATCGAAAGGAAACGTAGCGAAAGCTGCGTATGTGTAATGCGATAATTAACTGTAATTGCAACTCTTCGTCACTCACAATCTCTTATTTTCCTAATGTAAAACTAATCTCAAAGATGCGTAAGATTTAGACCAAATATAAGGTTTTTATTTATGTTTATACATACAGGATGTTCCAGAAATCAACTTAATGTCACGATCACTATAAACTATCTTTCTAACATTTAGGGTATAGCTATCCAAGTTTGTTAGCCAGTCTAAGAAATAACGAGACATCTTGAACTGACAATCACAAAGATCTTATCTCGATTAAAAATTAAAACAGACGAAATAAACCAATCTGGAATGAATTTGACGAAATTCAATCTCAAATTAAACGTTTCGATCCAGGATCCAGACACTTAAAAATCTGATAAAAGGCCTGGTAAAGCAAATAGACACAATATTAAACCTTTTCACCACAGTCGTATCTAAACTAAAATGACTGACAAAGTTTTGAAAATTGGCATTTGGAACGCCAACGGATTGTCCCAGCATACGAACGAAGTCAAATCATCTATCTCTAACCAAAACATTGATATATTCCTGACATTCGAAACATATTTTATCATTAAAAACTACCTAAAAATACTCAATTATTCAAGTTACATCTCATTACATGCTGAAGGTATTATTCATGGTGAAACAGCAGTAATTATTAGAAACTTAATTAAACACTATGAACTAAATAAATACGAGAAGCTACTAGTGTCGCTTTAAAAGACTGGCAAGATTAGTAACACCAAGAGGCAGGCAACTATTTATGACCATGGAAGCCAATCATTTGAAACGTCTATTTACCGGTGAACCTACCTATTGGCCTACAAACAGGCGGAAAGTTCCAGACCTAGTTGGCTTGTGTGTGGTTAAAGGTTTCTTTAAGTGCTCAAATATTAAAAAATGCCAAACCTTCGACTCTGACAAACAAATATAGGAATTGGGATGTGTTTATCACATTAAATTTGAATGTACCACTAAAAACAGCAGCCGAAATAGAAAAAGCAGTTGAGCATTTGACAAAATCTATCCAAGAAAGTATATGGCAAGCTACATCCACCGACGATAGATAAAAATAAAAATAGGAAAAAAGAAGAGCTGTCAGTCTTTCTTGTAGGAAAATAGAAAAAAACAAACCCAAGCTAAGAAAACTGGCAAATGACCAGAGCTCCCAAATTCAAGGCAAGATTAAACCAAGCAATTCTGGAACTAAAATAACTTCCTAAAGCACATGAAGACACGTCAATACAGAATTACTTGAGTACCTTATCTCCATTAGAAGTAGATGAAAGCAATCAAAAAAATTTAAAACATTTAATTATTTAACAGTCGCACCAGGAACGGGGGGGGGGTCAGCCGCTGACCCCAGCTTATGTTAATCGTTACATCTTTTTTAATTTCTAATATTTTTAATTGAAAATTTTTTACGTTGATTTTCTATATGTTATAAGCAGACCTACATGTATTTTAGCAAGAATAATTGATTTTTGGTGTTTAAAAAAAATTAATTTCTTTGACGCTGCATACCGCATTTGCGTAAGGTTCGGCGCCGATATCGGAAATGGCTCGTTACGCCTACGTTTTTACATTGTGACAAATTTATGACTTTTGAAGAAAGAATAATACCTTCCTGTCATTGCCTAACATTCTGTCTTGAGTCGCTTTAGTGTGCAGATGAACAGAAATTTACATTAGCATTACTGATATTGTGTTTTCCTTTTGTTTTTATTATTCTAATAATAATGTGTAGTAAAAGGTATCTTACCGATAAAGAGTTGGAGGAAGCTCTTTATGATTCTGATTTGTATATGGATGATATAAATCTAGATTTACAAAGTTCAGATTCTGAATCGGATTGTGAAACCCGTGTTGAAAAGCAGGTGGATGCAAATGACGGAAATTTAGCTAATTGTAAGTATATTTCGAAATTCTAAGTCCTTTCTCCTAGTACATAATTTTTAGCACGGAAATCTTTACTTGAATACGAAGAAAGCAGTTCTGCAGATGAAACTGATAGTGATGATGATCAAGATATTGTTATTCCAGGTAATTATTGTATAAATACCCTCCTGTCCGTATAATCTCACTGTTATGTTACACAGCAAGAAATACAAGACGTTGCCCTCGACCATTGGCCAAGATTGATAAGCCAAAGTCGGATATGAAAGCTCCATCGGGTACTGTTTGGAAGAAAAGTCCCATGATGCAAAAAAGAAGATTTGCGGCTAATGTCATGAAAACAGCGCCTGGTTTAAAGCAGGGTATAAAACCTCAAACGCATCTTGAAGCGTTTAGATTATTTTTCAACGATATAGCCATAGAACTAATTTTACTTTATACAAATTAAAAGCTACAAGCTATAAAAGATACAGAAACGAGGAGTTCATTTTTGCAGAAATCTCGTAATTTCCAAAAAGAAGAAATATTAGGTTTCATAGGATTCTTGATGGTGCGTATAAAGACAACAAAGACCCAGTTGATAAAATTTTTTCTGAAGAGGGTTTACCTATATATAGAGCTACTCTAGCAAAACATCGATTTTTGCTTTTACTAAAATGTATTCGGTTTGATGACAAAAACACTCGTGAAGGTAGAAAAGAGCATGACAATTTTGCGGCTATACGTGAACTATGGAACAACGTTACAGATACATTTCCAAAATTCTTGAATCCTTCCGAATCTGTAGTTATAGACGAAGAATTAATTACTTTCCATGGAAGATGTAAATTTCGAGTGTTTATACCAACAAAACCTGGAAAGTACGGAATAGAAGCAAATGTGTTATGCGATTCTGAAAATTATTACTGTTTTGCAGTCGAGCCATATGCTGGAAAGTGTGAAAATCAACCAAAAGGCTACAACAGCGGTCCAGAAGTTGTGAAACGTTTAGTAGCTCTAGCGAAAATAGAAAATTCTGGTAGAAATATCACAATGGACAGAAAATTCACATCACTTGCTACGACCGCTGAACTGTTTGAAAAAAAAACTAACTGTTGTTGGGACAATAGCTAGCACAAGAAGAGATGTGCCATTAGAACTAAGACCTCAATCTCTAAACAAGTCATTACCAGGTACCATTCGCTTTGCCTTTAGAGATAAAGAAACGTTAGTGAGCTATGTACCTAAACGGAATAAAGTTGTAACTGTTTTATCTTCACAACACAGAGATATTCAAGTGACTGAAGACAAACCAGAAATTATTATGTACTACAACTCCACAAAAGCAGGCGTAGATACTCTTGATAAATGCGTCAGACAATACAGTTGCCGCCGAAGTACAAGGAGATGGCCCATGGCGGTTTTTTTTAACTTGATTGACATATGTGTCTATAATTCATATGTGATTTTTTGTAAAGCAAATGAAAGCTGGACAGCTCAACATCCAAAACGTAAATCAAGACGTAAGAAGTTTCTAAAATCTTTAGGAAAAGAATTATGCAAAATAAATATGGAAAACCGCTCTAGGTACAAGGGACTAAATAAAAGTTATGCTGCCATTCTTAGAATCTTTGGATATAATTGCTAGCAGGGAGACGCTATTACGAAAGGTAGTGTTATATAAGAACCGGAAGGACCTGCAACACGTGCGGCGATAAAAAAATTACCTAAGAAAGGAAGATGTTTCGTTTGTCCTAGATATGAAGACAGAAAATATATGCAAATATGCAATAAATGTGAAAAATACATTTGCCCTAGACATACTGCAAGTGAAGAGAAAAACATTGTTAGAACATGTAGTGAGTGTAATAAATAAATAACAAAATAATATTCTAAATTATAATAATACAGATTTATTATATTTTGCTTGACTTTTCTTTTATCAACCTAATTGTAACATGTAATACATGTTTGTACATATATTACTGCATAATATATTTAATTGTAAATTTCTACTATAATATGATTTTAGCTTTTACTAATTTCTATTTGATTGTTTTTATGGATTAATCTTATTTATATGCCTATTATTATCAATTTTAGAAATGAATAAAAACTTGACTAATTAACTTGCAAAATGTACATTGTTTTTTGTTAAGTTACAATTTAAGTGTATTATACGATGGAAAATAAATGAAAAAGAAGTGATACATAAGAGGTATGCTTGGGGTCAGTTACTGGCCCCCCCGTTCCACATTGACCGGTACACGCATCCCAGTGCGACTGTTGTTAATGCTCCAATACGTACTGAAAATAAAAATTGAGCCAAAAACAACGAAGAAAAAGCTATGATTTTTGCCAAGTATCTGGAACAAGCATATCAACTTTGTTATGTTGTCAGTTATTGTTTCTTAGTTACGATATAAATAGCTGTCAGTCGAGTTTTTCGAGTTCTCCTCTCACTGTTGTAATTGAATAATTATTAAAAATATTAATTAAATATTAATATTATCGTATTTGTGACTCAGTTCGTTTTTCTAATAACCTTACTTATGGTAGTCTTAAAAAACATAACAAACTTGAGCTACCTTTCTTAAAATTTACTATAAATCAATTTCATTGTTTTATTAACAAAACATTGAATGTTAAAAAGTCGCCAGGGTACCACCTCATCAACACAGGAATTCTGAAAGAGCTACTGTACAAAGGGCAAAACTGCTATTTACAATTTGTACTGAGAATTGAGCATTTTTGGTTATAATGAAAAGTTGTGGTAATAATTCTAATCTCGAAATCGGGCAAATCACCGGAAATGGTAGAGTCGTATAGACCAATAAGCTTATTTCCAACAATGTCCAAACTTCTAAAAAAGTTGTTATTCGAAAGACGTTTAATACCCGATTACCAATTCGATTTTAGGCAAAAGCATGCTACAACTGAATAGATTCATCGGATAGTAGGTAAAGTCAATCAAGACCTGGAAAAGAAAAAATATTGTTCCGCTGCGTTTCTGGATACTAGCAAGGCCTTCGATAAGGTATGGCATGACGGGCTTTTGTATAAAATTAGAAAATCCATTCTTTTAAACTATTTCCTTACCTTCAAGTCTTACCTCCAAAAATGTTACTTCATCATCAGATATGTCGATACTCAAACATCTCTTTACGAAATCTATTCTGAAGTTCCACAAGGGAGCGCCTTGAGCTCTATATTGTATATGTTTTACATCGCCAACCTACCAGTAAGCAACAATGAAAACTTTCCTTTTAGCGTAACACTTGAATCTATGCATTACTTCTAAAATGCTTTAAAAATGATTTTAATAGGATACAAGTGCGGTTACAGAAACGGCGTATCAAAGTTGATGGAGCGAAATCGATGCACATTACCTTTAAAAATCGTATGGGTAACTGTCCACCTGTCAAATTAGATGATCAATTGTTGCCACAACAAGAAGACGTGAAATATTTAGGAATACACCTAGATAAGTGCTTAACGTGGAAAAAACACATTTTCATTAAGTAAAGCAACTAGGTCTGAAACTCAGAAACCTCTATGGGTTCACTGGCAGAAATTTCAGATTATCACTTAATAATAAATTGCTGATTTACAAAACCGTCCTAAAACCTGTGTGGTCGTGTGTAATCCAACTGGGGTTTCCTTGCTAACTTAAGTTTGAAAACACTGAAGAGATTCTATTAAAAAGGGCTCCATTTTTCCTTGTCGCTGGCAACACTGGTCAACGTGGGCAACCTTGTTTCTATTATCAAAAATAAAAATATAACAAGTAACCACTTATTATTGTGAACTGTCATTTTGTAATTCCTTTTCTTAAGTGTAATAAAATTATTATTCAATACTTTTCTTACATTATAAAATTGATTAGCCTATTGAGTTGTGTCTAAACTAACTGTTTTCCCTGCTGCACTTCTCTTCGCAACGGCTTATTGTGCCCAGTGTGAGTGAAGTAAAGAGTGATATTGCAGAAGACTCTTTGCCAGTCTAATAAAAGCTCAAGTGCCACGGATCCAGTAAAAATAATAGAGCAAAATGGATGGAAAGGCAAGTAAATTCATATGGAATAGAAAAGTTGAATGGAAAGAAATTCTCTCTCTGGAAATACCAGTTAGAGAAAATTTTTAGAGCCGAAGGCCTTTATGAAGTTATTATCGGTGCTGATAAATGTTCTGAAAAGGATGACAGCAAACAGGCAGATTGAGACAAAAAGAATGCCAAAGCTATGCTCATTTTTGTCTCCGTGTATGGAGTTTGAGCAGATGTGGACCAGACTTAAGTTAATTCATGAATAGCGTTTATTTGTAAATAAAACAAGCTTAAATCAGTAATTGCAAGCTTGTTGGGGGACGTTAAATTACTTGAGCAAGCATTAACAGACGTCGGTGAGACTGTTAGAAATATTGACAAAATTTCCAAGGTGTTAGGGTGTTTGACACCTAAATATAATGTTTTTGTAACAGCTTGGGACTTAACGGATGAAACCAAGCAAACCTATGATAAGTTGACCTCTTGTTTATTAAAAAAAGAGCAACGATTACAGCTGGATGTAGAACAGTCAACCTCAGCTCTTGCCGCGCTGCAGATTAGAAGTGCTGACTCACCAAAGCGGAAATCTTGCCATTTTTGTAAACGGAAAGGACATTTAAAGAGGGAATGTTTCCGCAGAATTAACCAGCAAGGAAACAGCAAAAAGGAGATGAATGATTCGACCAATAGTGATACCACTAAACGCCAAGGGTCCATTACTCATCACGCTTTGGTTGCACAAGTGAATCATTGCTTAGATTTTGTACTTATAGCAGAGAAGAAAACCAATGAGGCACGAGTGTCCGAAGATACTTGGTTGGCCGGCAGTGGAGCTTCTAAGCACATAACTTCTCAGCATGCGTGGTTCCAAGAGTTCTCTCAACTAGCATTGTACATCCCAATACAAATGGGAGACGATAGGATCATTTATGCTGTTGGGATTGAAACAGTGCCAATAACGGCCCTGGCTAAAAGCAAGTGGAAGCATCGAATATTAATAAACACCCTGTATGCTTCAGAAATGCATAAGAATCTATTCTCAGTGAGAGCTAGCGCTGCTCTTAGGCACATAGTGTTGTTCACGGAGAACGATGTGACTATTCACAAAAATAGTGAGATTATAGCCTCAGAAGAAGTACTTCTAAATCGCTGCTACAGCATGCATTTTAAACGGATGTAAATAGAGCAGGGCAATACAGCAACAAAAGATCAAGTAATGCTATGGCATAAACGCCTTGGGCATTGAGTTTTTCAAAAATTAAGCAACTTTAGCAGGATGGAGTTATTAATATTCCTCTTTTTAAAAATGTACCTTTTTGTGAAGTTTGTCAGTTTGGAAAACTACACAGGAAGCCTTCCACGACAAACCCCTCTCGATCTCAAGTGCCCGGAGAATATATTCATTCAGATGTTTGCGGAGAAATGCCAGTCCAGTCTATTAGTGGAACAAACTATTTCGTTGTTTTTAAGAACGATTTCTCAAGCTACAGAAAAGCCTATTTTGTGCAACACAAAAGTGACGTTTTTGCAAAATTCTTGGAATTTAAAAATCTATTGGAAAAGCAAACCGGCAATCAATTCAAGAGCGATCAAAGTTCTGAGTACATTAATTCAAAGTTTGATACTTACTTCAAGTTGAATGGGATTGTGCATGAGAAAAAGCTCACATTACACGCCAGAACAAAATGGCCAAATTGAACGTGACCATCGGTACACGGTTGAGGCAGCTAGGTCTATGTTACTGGGTTCTGGTCTACCAGAAAACCTATGGGCTGAGGCTGTCAATACATCGGTTCACATTCTAAATAGAATCCCAATAAAGTTAAACAAAAACGTCTCTTTTTACAAACTTTGGAAGGAAAAGCCACCCAAATCGCTCTTAGAAAATTTGGTGCTCTGGCGTAGATACACATTCCAAGAAAATTAAGATCAAAATTTGAGGCAAAATCAAAGAAAATGATCTTGATTGGTTATGAAAATGAGAGTCCAAACTATCGGTTATATGATCCTATTGAAAAAAGCAGTTACAGTTTCGAGGAATGTTGTTTTCAATGAATCAGTTCAGGCCAATAAGCTTGAATTTCTCAAATCGTAAGTTGTTTTTCGTAATGTTGTAGATAAAACTGAAGATATTTGGATCCTCTTACACACGAAGCAGAGGAAGAAGCCCCTGCAAATAAAATCGCTCCAGAAAATATGGGTGAAGATGGTGCATCATCTTCAGCATCCGACAATATTGGATTCAAAAGTCGTGCCTCTATTATAGTCCAGTCAGTGAATGCCCAAAAGCTGATTGTAGAGAACATGGAATGGGAAAGAATTTTTTTCTTGAGGAATGTGTTAGGGGTAGTTAGGAGGCAAAGATACTAAAAGTCCCCACCTCTAGCCCTGCCGTTTCAAGGAAGGAGGGAATGGAGAGGTCTCTGTTTTCGGTTTCTTGCTTATAACTCGGAAACGGTGCGTCGTACGATAAAAAGTATTCTCTACACAATAAAAGATAATTAAATTTCCTACAAGATTGTTTATATTTATTGTCTTTCTATGTGTTATAGTTTCCAAGATATTTGACAGCGAAAATCGATAATTTTTGAAAAAGTTTTTTTTGCCTCACATTTTTTGTCAAACTTGTCCTTCTAACTCCTCAGCCTTATGTTTTACAGAAAAGTTGTCAGACAGGAAGTTGTAGAGCATTCAGTCTCTTTTAGAAATATGTAATAGCTACTAATTTATCGTCTACAGGTCAGAAGTTACAGCAATTTGAAGTTTTTGGATACATTCCAGGATTTCACAAGAAAAGTCAGTGAATGCCCAAAAGGGCGTTGTAGAGGAATTCTTCTACTGAGGCATATGTTGCGGGTAATAAGGAGGCGAAGTTACTAAAAGTCCCCGCCCCTAGACTTGTCGCTGGCAACACTGGTCAATGTGGGCAACCTTGTTTCTATTATCAAAAATTAAAATATAACAAGTAACCATTGATTATTCTAAACTGTCATTTTGTAATTCCTTTTCTTAAGTGTAATAAAATTATTATTCAATACTTTTCTTACATTATAAAATTGATTAGCCTATTGAGTTGTGTCTAAACTAACTGTTTTTCCTTGCTGCACTTCTTTTCACAACAGATTTCATTCCAAAGTACACCAATTACACGTGACCTTCAAATAAAATCCGTAAAATTAGAAATAAGAGACTACTCCAATACAGCAGAAGACTTACTGATCATCCAAACGAGCTTCAAAAGTATTTAATGACTAAGACAAAAAACTAAGGAGGGCATAAAGAGATACATAACTTGTGACTTAGTATTATAATTCTATGTAACTAAACTAAACTATAGCTTATAGAAGGCCTCCATTGGAAGGTTTTTTTTATACAGTGGGACAGCACGATATATCGGGAACGAATGCAAATTTTAAAATTCAGAAAACTTTGTTATTTTGCTATACAAAGCTTTTAAATTAAATGAGTTACCGCCGGGTGGCGCTACCCAACTAAATGTTCTTAAATGGAATACTCTACTTTTTATTTGATTTTTGGAATTTGCAACATATTTGTGATAACTTTCCTTAGAACGGCTACCAACCTATCTGGTTTACTTTTCGGGAAAATAATAATTTTTATAAATTCAACACAAAATTGTAAAAGATTGTATTCTGTAGAGATAATAAACAAATTCTTCCATATTTCTGGAAAGTGTATGGTAGACTACACCATTTCGGAGTTACAGGGCTTTAAATAAAATTTACCGGATTTTCGAGGGAGGCTTTTTACCCCCTTAACGTCGAGCTCAGCCGATACAAAAAAAATACGTGTCTAATGTTTTGACACTTTCTACTTATATACCAAGTTTTATAAAAATCGGTAAGGTACACTCTGTGCGTGTCTCTTGTTAGAAGTAAAAGAGCGTAACTTATTTATTACATTTATCTACTCCCTCCCTCTATATTACCAAAGTGTTTTCAAGTGATTTTTGATATGTTTTCTAGTTTCAGATATATAGCTTACTGGTAACTTTAACACAGAATTGTTAAATTAGAATCAAATTACTCAACTAAAATAAGCAGTGATGTATTTGTCTATCAGTTTATTGTAGTAGATTTTTTGAACTTTGATTATATTTTCGATATTGATAATCTTGACATGGTTGCTAAGGTTGCTAAAAAAGTTGTTATGGTAAATCTTACGATATAATAAAAATTATGACAAATAAAAATGCTATTTAAAATTCTTATGTTTTCTTTTATAAAGTAAACAGTATTAACAGTCTGGTATACCTAACAACATATTATTTTACCTTGAAACTACAGGCTAGAGAAAAAATAAATATTATGCAAATATGGTTAGAATTTTGCATATAATCATTTACATAGTTTAAAAATAATTGTGTAAGTATTCATTATTTTAATATTAATTTTAATTTAAGATAATTTAAAACTTACTACCTAATATTAAAAAACCAACCAATACGTTGATATTATAGGTTTTAAAAATTTAAACAGAATTTAATAAATTTAGAAATAGCTTCTTGTGTGACATATCTCGATGCATTAAATGTAAAAAAAATATTTAAATAATAAAACGGTGTTTTCAGATCAGAAAGAATTTGCAACATAATTTATTTAAGTATACGTTTTCTAGGTAACGTTGTATATATGCCATGTTCTGCATTTTATTGTAGATTATTTAATACATGCAATATTAAATAGTTTACCTATTTGATTCATTCTGCTTGTTTTCAAAAAATAGAGTGCTATACTGTAAATCATGAAATAGTACCGTATTTCGTGTAAGTATTAAGAATAAGAGCGTGTTCTGGTAGTTATTTTATTATTTTGCGTACATACCGTTACGCTTTAACTTTCGTATAATATGCTAATAAGAAATAATAATAAAATCGCTAAAGGTGGGAATTTTTCTAGTAGTTCTTCTAACTTAAGGAGTTTGTTTGACATTTGTTTGGTTTCTTAAAAGAGAAGTTAAAAGTCAAGAGTTATACGTTTGTTTTATATTATTGATATGGATGAACTAATCTAAATTATAGATTGCATTCAGTAAGTTAAAACAAGTGAGGATCTGAGTTTTGAATTCGGTATGGGTATATATATTAACGGACCACAATCCTTGTGGCACCACTAATGTTCATGACTCTTTTGCTAATTGATTGAGTTATACAATCTGATTAAAAGCCATTGTCAAGATGTGCTTTATAAATTGTTTGAAGTCATTAATGAGTCAACTGCTACAGACAAAGATATATAGATATGAATTGCATTGTGATTAAAAAAATAATAAAAATAGTATTAGACAAAGTATCTTGCGATATCAGAAAGTTAAAACTAAATGTGACTATTCATTAAAAATAAACATCTTTAAGTATTCATCTATCTTAGATATTTGTTTTTAACAGACAAGTTAAACTTGCATAAAAATCATTATCCAACCTAAAGTACAACGTAGCAAACAAATTAAGTATCAAGTATTAAGCATCAACTATCATTAAGTATCATTTACCAAACATCATGGATCGAGCACTAAGCACCAAAGAGTACTGAGTATTGAGTATCAAGTATCAAGTGTAAAGCAATAACTGTCAAGCATCAAGCATTATGCATCAAATACCAAGCACCATGCACTAAGCACCAAATACCAAGCACGAAGTACCAATTATCAATTAATAATAGTGAGTTCAGAGTACCGAGCGGATACCAAATATTAAGAAGTATCGAGTATCAAGCATCAAGTAGCAAACATTAACGACCAACACTAAGCAACAAATATTAAATATCGTATTGAGTATCAAGTATGAAGTATCAAGCATAAAACAACAAGTATCAGGTATGATATACCAAGCACCAAGCACCAATCACTAAGCAGCAACACCAAACATTAAGCACCAAGGACACTAAAAGAGGGATAACACTTTCTCAAAAGAAATTTTAATGAGTCAGAAAAATCTCTTACAAAAAATATTGATTTGAAAAGCCTGGTAAGAAACTGGGCACATTAAAAGAAGGAAATTCAAAGGGTGGGACAATAAGTCTTGAGACAAGGGGAGCCGCAGATGCACACCATCGAGAATTTGGTTCTTACAAATTCGTGCTTTATATATTGTAACGGGAAAATGCCCAAAAGTATGCACAAGTCCCGTATAAGCCAGATATCGGTAGATGTTCAAGCCCGTAGCTCATGTCGAAGACGGAAGTAGGTTCCAAGATAGTAAATAACCCAGGCTTTGATGATCTTACCTGAGCCTAAAACCTAGCTTTTAGCTGAAAAGCCTAAAAGAGATACCAAAAGGGCGCCAGGAGACAGTGCCACACAAAACGATGTAATTCGTCGACCTGTCCCCACACCGACGAACACGCTGTATATAGAGTCCACCCAAAATACCACCCTGTAGATAAACACTTCAAAATCGTGTCCGGAGACTAAATTGTATTCTCTTTTACTTACCAAGGAACCTTTGTTGGTTCCGCAACTTAAAATAAAATAAACTTAATAAATCTCCAGCTTCTCTCTTGTTTCTCAAAACTATAAACAAAGCTTTATTCCCAAAATCAAATATTATGCGGGTTGCTAGAAGCCAAGGTCTATCATCACGGCACCTAAATAAGCTTATAAAACAAAAACAAACTCCTAGAAATAAGAACACAAAAGTTAAACTACATGAGTTTATTATTATGCTTTGAAATCGAGTAAAATAAACATTCACAAAAAGATTGAAAATGATATGGTTGATTGAAGAAATTATTACTTTACAAACATTAAATAAAGAATGACAATTACTACATAAAAATTAGGTCTGAAGGACCCGTCAAATAAATGCGTTAAGAAATCATTAAATCGCAAAATACTTATTGTATTAAACCCCTCTAAACAAACAAAATTGAACATGATTTAAAACTATTAATAAATTTAGAACATATGAACTTGTACTACTTCAAACAAAAAGAAAACGTTTAAAAGATTACTATAGAATTTAAACTACCTATTGTTTTCCCTAGATTTTTCCGGAAAGAATACACTATAAAGATACTTTTCTAACATTAAAATAAACCAAACATTAACGTTAAATACTCAAAGCATTTGAACAAAACAACATAAAAATTCAAACAAATATATGTAACATAAACAATTATTCCTTACTCTAAATCTGGAGGTCCTTTGAGTTTCCAGCAACTTTTCCAAATACAAAAGGATTGAATTTACACTAAATTTAATTACGAGAAGGCATGGTTTCAACCACAATAAATTTTTAAACACTTAACTTCCACAAACACAAAACTTTAATTTCCTCAATAACGAAGAGAATACCAGATCTCTTGATGGAAACTGAAGATGGGATATTGATTCCATCAGCCAGGGAGTATGACGAAGATAGCTGAGTCAAAGAACACCAGGTACATAACGGAGATTTTCGTAATGACTAAACCAAAACTCAAGAAGAAAGTGGGACTAAATAATTTCCAAATAACTGGCTCGACACGGTTACTTCTTTACACGATCCTTCTAATGAAGACGGGGACGATGAGCTTGTCGTTCATCTCCACATACTAGTAAAAATACAGTTAACACCTTTCAGCATATGAATTTTTCAAGTTCGTCCGCACAATGATGCGTCAATATTTTAATCCTCAAAGAGGCCTCCCTCGAGGATTAACTCAAAATGCAAATTAATGCCCATAAACCATCAACCAAATAGAAAACCAAAGCAAATTCACAGCCACTAAAATGTCGAAATTAACCGTGCGCCACACATAAAGATCGAAACAAAACGCGAGAAGCACTGGGTCGGCTTGGACCCGGGAGGGCGCGGTGAACACCCGCGTTCCACGGTGTCCAAATTTTTGACTCCCCGAGAAAATCACAAAGTACCAACAAAGGGAATGGTTTGGCAAAATAGAAAAGTCAGTTGTACACGATATCCCCAAACAAAATACAGGCGATAAATTGGATAATAGAAAACTACTGGATATCATTTCTTTACTGTAGAACTGTCTTCTGCCAGACACGAACATGTTTTTTCTTGGAAATACAGTTGAAAAATATAACAAAGATTTAAAAACAGCACCAAGCACGTTCGGGTCATAAAATAATGTATCGGATTTCACTAATGAAAGAAGTATAAAACCATTTATCGAACACATTTTAATTCTTAACAACAGAACTCCAAAGGAAAATATCTGTTAGCAATATAAACAACCTGCTAAACATTAAAAAGTAAGAGGAAGCTATAAATTTATATTAAATGAATGTATTTAAAGCAAAGTTTAACGTAAAATTGGGATAAAGATGCAAAACTTCAAAATGACATTACAATATGTATAAAACAGTTTTACAAACACAATAATTTTTATGTTACCACTCAGTGTCTGTTTCGTTTAGAATATTGACTGCAACACTTAAATCAGTGCTCAGACATAACTTCAATCAAGATATTGGTCAAGAAATTCGAGGAGATTGGATCAACTCTAAATAAGAAAACAGCAGGACGGTCACGGACTATAAGAACCGCGCTGCAGGTGGAGCAAGTTAGAAACTCCATATACGAGACGATCTGCGTTTATTAAAGCGCAAGCGTTCAACTTCACTGGCGATAACACGTACAAGTTTAGAGCAAATTTTAAAATTGCGTTTACAACTACACCCATATAAAATTCAATTGATGCAGGATTTAAAATCGAATAATCTACTTTTAAGCAAACTCGTACGTGGTACCACCAATGATCTCGAAGGATTGCGAAATGATAAGCGCGGATAGTTGCGTAGGAAGTTTCCAATTTGCTCTATGTGCTATACGGTTCTTTCAGTTGATTCAGTCTCCTTGAATTTATTGACTCATGTCTCGACTAAATCGACACCTGGGTTCAGATTAATGCCATGCAGTTGATATTCTAAACAAAGCCAACGCCAAGTAGTAACAAGAATCATTGTTTCTGTAAAACTTTGTCGTTCATTGCAACTAACTTTGCAAAAGTCGAGCTATCGATAGTGTGAGTCTGTGTACCCCGTTTTCCCTACAAAGAGACCTTAAGTGGAAACCCTATTGGTTCATCCTACTTTGCTATTCAAAGTATTCAAATTAGCTTTTTGAACGTATTAAGATCAGTTGATTTTGACCCTTGTCTGTCATTACTTGTGCGAATTTTATTCCAAATACAAAAAGTGAGTGTAAGCTTAGCCTTTTGGAAGTAAGTATTGTAATGTTATTTTAAAATTTGCACTAAATCCGCCCCTGTTTTTCAATTTCGTTCGGATATTTGTTTTCTTGACGCGCAATATTTAAATTGTTTCATTAAACGAATGTTTGTTATAATGTTATTTTAAAGAATTAATATTTTTGTGGTCTCGACACCTAGACTCCAGTAGACGTGTCTTTCGTTGATTTCCAATATCAAATGCCCAGAATCATTAGTTGCAATACTGCAGTCACACAGCCTCGTGGAAGTCAAATTTAAACTAGCGAATCTACAAGTAAAATTTTCCATTGTCGCATAAAGAGTATTAATCTCTTAATCTGTTAGGGTGTATATCCGACTTTTTAAACCCACTTCCGTAAGTACGAACTGCGTAACAAAAAAACGCAGAGGTTAGGATTACGTGGATAGCTGTTGACTTGAACCAACGTGTGGTAATTTTCGACGTTTACCTCTACATCCCCTAATTGGATTCAAACCAAATTAAGTTGAAGCGACCCTCTTAGGAAAAAAGAGATCGGACTGGAGAAATCGTAATTTCTTCGTGTCAGAGACGCGCAATAGTCGCGTAAGAAAGTGGTTTGTTTGCCAACAGCAAGGCTTATAAATTTCGTTATCGTGGGGAATGTATAACCCAAATATAATTACGCTGGTGTCCTCCAGGAAGCAGAAATTGTAGAGGGTAGAAACGCAACCATTTTGTCCCCGTTGGTGTAGCATCTGTGTGTATACTACATTTTGGAAGCTCCGCAAAATTTTAATAGTGCTTGAGACTCAGTGATTTTCGTTTATAAAATTGTGTGTAAACGCCTGGATTTTGTTCTTATGTTTTTTTTGCGATTAACGTAAAGTAAGTGGTTGTTCTTAGAAATTAAAGTTTTCTCAATTATTGGATCTAGCTGCCTTTCGTCGGAAAACAGAGGTCTGCACATACCTTCTGGAAGAAAGAATTCCTGTATGAGTAAGAAAGAAAACCTGCTATGTTTTATTATATGAATTTTAATGTTTACAGACTAGGAGAACGTCGAACTTTGTGAAATATTTTATACCAAAACTTTGCTTAGACAGGATCAGTTTCGTATTGTTTTATTGAATCATAATTTCTTTTAAGTAACTTTTTAACTAATTTGTAACAGGAACTTTCCCAGGTAATTTTAGCTGGTGTTTGATAAATTGTTGAAACAAAATTACTAGTTTGGCAATTATTTCTTTGTTCTTAAATGTAAAGTTCAGTTGTCAATATTTAACAATTTATAGTCAAGTTTACCTTAGTCGGGTTAATTATTATTTGAATTTTGATCTTTTGTGTTCTATTTTAAAATTTTGACGTAACAGAATCATTTTGCTTTGTTTATTGTAATAATTTGTTTTTTTTTCTTATAGTTTGTTTCTGTTTTTTTATTATTTTATCGACTCTGTTCTCCAAACAGAAATTAATTTATGCCTCTTATTGATATTCTTTTGTAGTGTTATTTTGTTATTGTTTTTGTATTTTTGTTTGTGTGTGTTTGACTCATTTTTATTTATTATCATTATTGTTTTAATAAATGTAAGTAAGGTCGACTTCTTGTATTTTTTGTTTTTTTAAGTGGATCTCTGGTCCAGGCGAAGCAGCTTAATTTCATTATTTTGTTCTTTTGGCTATCAGAAAGCACGTAGTGTATATTCCAAATTTCAATTATAGACTAGATATCTTTGCTCACGAGAGGAGTAAATATCGAATTGGCATTTCTCTCTTGTGTCGTTTTAAAAGAAGGAAGTCTTCAGAGGACTTCCTTAGCAAAATTAAGTAAGACAAATCAAGTGCTTATACAGTGTTTATTTTGTGTATTGAGTCTCATTGGTGAAACGTCAGAGCGAGTTTTAATAGAGCTTCCACGAGGTAAGTTACACACAGGGTGAGGTTTTGTAAGAGGCCTATATACAGGGTGTCGGATTCACGAGTAGTCGCGTGACCGACCATCAGAACCCTTCGATCTACGACTGCTGCTTAGTTTAATAAGAGTTTTGGAAAACGGTGAGTTTCTCTTTGTGAGAGATTAGCCAAGTTTATTTGAGAATCCACCCCATCTGCGCCATGAGCTACGGGATTTAACATCTACCATTGGTCTGGACGGGACTTGTGCATACCTTTGAGCACTGGCCTGTTGCAGTATCTATTTCATTTCAATCTGATTGATCTTAGCATCTAAAGTAATTTTAGCCGGTAATGTAATTTATATGGATTATTCAAATTTCCAAGTATGTTCAGGATTAGGCAATTCGGTTAGAAGGTTGTTGAACTTATAAAAATCTTTTGAAATAAAATGCACTTAACCGGTATTAAAAGAAAGCACAAAGAATTAACAGTAAATATTGACTTTAAATTAGGGATAATGCTACTAAAGCTTCTATTAGACATTGCGAACGGATGACAGCATATTATTTACAAGAGTTACACTGTCACCGATTTTGAACGCTTATTATTGACTCAGTTAATACTTGAGTAACTGGACGAACATTCTTGAACGCACCGCTGTGCAAACGGTAAAGAAATGTCCAAGTTCAGCAAATCCCGCATTATACTGCTGACATACGGATTTAAAGATCGAGATTTTCAATAAAGAGAAATTGTGCTTACCATTACTTTATCTTGTTTTCTAATGTTATTTCTACAACAAGTAGTGGTTGCTGTTATAAGTTTAGGCTATAATAGGTTTCTTTAGCAAGCAAAAAAAGGTTAAGAAGGAATAAAGCCATTTCTAATATATAGAAAGTAAATATAGTGAGAAGGTTAATGTTTGATTTTGAAATTAATCATTTTTACTTCAAAATCAAACAGGGTCTTCTTTCTAAAAAAAGTCCTCAGATTTCCAATTTTCCTATAAAATAAATCAAGGATCCTTAATTCAAATACCTAAAAAGAAATTTATTTAGTTCATTTCGAAACGCATCAATTACCAACAGCACATTTCATAAGTGAAAGAATGTGCTAAAACATCAACGTCGCGGTTTCTGTTCAGCTCAACATAAAAAGTGTATCAGCTTACATAATACTATTAAGATATGAAATTAAACCTAAATACTATATTCTAATATAGGAAAACTAAAGTGTTAACGTATTTAAAATGCAAACTAGTTGTAAAATGTCATATTGCATTCTTGCATTATTGTCACCTAGATATTGTAAAATGTTATAATTGAAGAATTGCACTTTGTTACCTAGATATTGTAATTTTTTATTTTGTCAGCATGTCAATTTTGTATAAAAAGAAAATTGAGAAATGAAATAAACAGTATTGAACATTCATTTGTTTTCTACTTGCTGGTGTTGCCGCACTAGACTAACAATCAGCTTAATGGAACTATGAGACTGTAGTTCCAGCAATACCAAAACGTCAGAGATTAACTTTAAAAAAGTTAATCTCACAAACAAAATTTCGGGCTAAGTCTGGCAAGATACTAAGTATGAAAGTTTGTTCAGTTAATGAAGATCAAGACGTCGTGTAAGCCAAAAAACTCGAGCAGTTATTTTAGAGGGACTATTAAGAAAAATGAGAGGTGTGGTATATCAAGATACCAAAAACTGCCAAAGCTGTGGCTTGGCGAAGTCAAGGTTCGTGTGAGAAAAGATTAGTTAGGAAACAAATCAAGCTTATTTCAAAAACGTTACAGAAGCAATCGGAATGTTTATCAGCTGGGTTTCTCGATTTACTTTGAAGATTTAAACGTCAAGTGCCCAACATCGATGATAATAATTCTACAATATAATGTAAAGCCTTCGAGAGCTTTAAACTAATTTGAATATTACAAACGTTTTGTAAAAGGTAAAGTACTTTTAAAACAAAACCTTATGCATTTCTATTAACGCACTGTACAAAAAAACTTCTAACTTATACTGTAATATTGGTTATTTAGTTAGAGATTTTAATAATAACAAACAAATTAATTAAATATAATGAGAATGGTCTCTCATAACAGGTCATTATTTCATTTATTATCTAGCAACCAGAATTTGGAAGTGTAATTTTGAAACATCGAGAGTACATTGCATGCAACAAATTTTTCTGGAGCTGCAAGTAATATTCATAACAAACGTACATATATGTTCCCACGAAACGAGCTTTGTTAAGCTGGATATTTTACTGGAATAGTAATTTTGCCCCCACATAAATAAATTACCTACAAGCAGATGAAAATAAATGAGCTGTAATGGGTATTTCAAAATTCATAGCATGGGCTGTACAAAACTAATTGGGTTACACTAGATAATATACGAAGTAGGTATGGTTAAATTATGTAAGGCAGGACTCATATAAACTTTGAATATATTCTATAAATGTTCCAACAAAGTCTATTAGTATTTCTAATTTGACCCGCGTCAACGTGGTAAATAACGTGATAGAAATCCTAACAAACGCTAAATAACAATATAATTTATATGTACTTATAAAAAAGAATAATTAATTTTTATCAGCAAATTTTAAAATAAGGAAAACTGCAAGAGAAAGCAAAATGTTTCAGGCTTTTACCATTAAAAGTCTCTCTGCTTTTAACTTTAAAAGTTATAATTATATCTGTATTTGTACGGTTATACCACACGTAGGTATCTTAAAAATACAAAAGTTTGAAGTTGTAAAAGTTTTTCCATTAATAAACCTCACTGTTTCCTTCCATTTGCATTTTATGAAAGATCTCTTCCTTAAAAAGACGAGGAAGAATATATTAACCACTCCTGTGTAATACAAGGGTAAATTCATTTTATTAATAAAATATACCCTTGAAAACATAAAATTACCTTCTTGAGATTTTCGTTGGTATTTCTTTATTTCGAAACAAAAATATGAATTTCTTAAAGAAGATAATGACCCACATATAAATCACAAAGTATTTTGAAAAGAACCTGCTTTGACACAAGCGATATCTGAGTCTTTCTTTCTGAATGTAGATTTTATGTGACGTAAACATCATAGGTGGCCTGAATATCTACATGAATGTTCTTCCAAAGACCTAAAGATGTGAGAAATCGAGATGCGGTATATAGCTTGTTGTACAGAGATTTGTAAAAGGAATTCCCAGTCTTTTGTGAACGAACACTTTACATCACTTTCAGTTAAGTTTAATTCTTAATCAGACATGCACCGTGATGTAAATTACAGAATTAATTAGAACATTTAGGCTGCACTACACTCTGAATGCAAACAGCAGTGCATCTGGCTTAATTAAAGCTTGTCTGCGTTGAGTATATGTTTCAACCTTAAGACGAATCTAATTAAAACCAACACCTCAGAGAGTACGTTTTAAGTAAATGTACTGCATCTAAGCTTAATTCAAAATTTAGGAATTCTCCTTTCACATAAAATGTAAAATAAAATTATGAAACGCCGAAAAGTGATTTATAATCATTTTGTTGCTATTTCTATTTTCAAATATTCATAAAAAAAGAATTTTCTGCACTACCTCAAAAATATCCCTTTGAATAGAAACGGCTAGCTTCACAGTATGCGTTTTGAAAGTATAGGTAATGTGGATGAAAAGGGAGCGGAATATTATTATATGAAAGTTTCGAAGATATTGGAAGGTAACACACAAAAGACCATGATAACTTTTCCCTTTTTACTTTAGGTCTTTGGCTCGAAGTGGCTATTTATATCTCTAAAAGGAGTGCGTTTTTGTTATTGAGAAGACTATACAAGCAATAGTTGAACTTAGATAAGAAATGATTCAAGAATTACAAATTTGTATAGTAAAAAAGAATCTTTTAGAAAAAAAAGTTACAAAAAATCTGAAATAAAATTTAATAAAACTCATACATTTTTAGGATAGTCAAGATAAATGGATTCTTCTATAGTTACTTAATAAATACCTTCTCAGAATTAAAAATCAAATTTGTTCTGGTTATTCATTAAAGTAAAAATTAATTAGAAGTCACTAAATCTATAGCAGCAACTTCTATGAACAATGTACAGAAATAATTCAAAGACAAATCTTTCTCTTTATACGAAAACAACTCAACACTTTACTCATTTGCTTAATTAATCTCCCAACATGTTCAGAGAAAATAAAATTGCTTTATTAGGACGACATTTAACCTTACTGCTTTTCCGGCTGATGAAGAAAACACTACTGCTATCTTGGGTTAATAGCAGCGTTGAAAGAAGAAGACTATAGGCTTTTAAAAGATAAAACATACAATTTTCTCTTCCGATGTCTCAGCTCCAAACTCGAACTGGGAATCACTTTATTGATCAAATCTTCAAAACTGTTTTAAATTCTCACCGTCAGTTAATGTCACCAAAACCGTCAAGATTGGTACGGTCTATCGCAAACATATTTGAGAAGGCTACACAACAAATCTTGTGTACGCTTTGCACTCTACACGTTAATTAGTTTGATATACAAGCAAACTTTTGATCTAGAGCTCTGTTAAATACTTACTTACTTAATCCTAAAACCTTTCTACCTTTCGGTGTAAGGCTGTGTGTAGTTGAGTTTATGTTGTCTTTTTGCAAATTTTCCTCCATTCCATGGTTTCCTTGGTCTTCCTCTTTTTGCTTTTCCTATAGGTCTTGCTTCATACACCTTTTTAGTGAGTCGGTTTTCACTCATCCTCTGAACATGTCCCATCCATCTGAGTTATCCTTGTTGAATTGTCTGTTTTCTATATACTTGGTTTCTTATTCTATCGTTCTTTGTTTTATTTTCAATCTTTCGTAGAAATCTCATTTCCGAAGCATTTATTTTGTTTCTTTGTCTTTTGCTAGTGGTCCATGTCTCGCAACCGAAAGTCAGGATGGGCTTTACTTTCTTCTTTACTATTTCTACCTTTGCTGATTTTGGAACTTCTTTTTTCCCAAAGAACTGTGTTTTAAGGACGTTAAAAAGGTTACCCGTTTTTGCTACTCTCTGGTTTATCTCATCTCCCAAGTCTCCTTTGTTGTTTATGATGCATCCTAAATAACTGAATTTATCTACTGGTTCGATTTTCTGCCCATTTATCATTATATTATCCTCCTTCTGTTCACTTCCAATGACCATGACTTTTGTTTTCTCTAGGCTAATTTCCATGTGTATTTTCTCCAAGTGTTCATTAAATAGATTCATGTAGTGTTGCAGGTTTCTTTCGGAGTCCCCCAATAGTACCATGTCGTCGGCGTAGCATAATTCCGTAATATTAATGTTTTGCAATTTTCCAAAATTCTACTGTATATTCTTTTTTGTTTCCTTTACATCTCTTAATTACCTCATCCAGCATTAGATTAAACAGTATTGGGCTTAAAAGGCAGCCTTGTTTTAAACCAGCTAAGCTCGTTTCTTATTTTAACGTAGTTTTTCGTCTTATTATACAAGCTCTTTATGCATTTTATTAGTTGCTCATCGACTTGTCTATTCCTCATTGTGTTCCATAGATCATCTCTTTTAATTTTATCAAAAGCTTTTATTAAGTTCATGAAACATACATGTAATTCTTTTCCGGATCTTATAGCCTTCTCGCTAATCTGTCTTAGTATAAACACTTGATCTTGTATGTTTCTTTCTTTTCGAAAGCCTGTTTGCGATTCTTCTAGTTTATGTTTGATACTCTAACATAGTTTTTCTTTTAGAATTCTGGTTTAGATTTTCTCCACCGTACTTGTTAAGGTTATACTTCTGAAATTGCTGCATCGTTTACTATCTCCTTTCTTAAAAATAGGGATTATTATACTTGTTCTCCAGTCCTTTGGAGTTTCTTTGTTTCTCGCAATTAAGTTCAATAGGGTTAATAGCTCTTGCTTATCTTCCTCTTGTAAATATTTTACCATTTCGTCAGTGATTTCGTCTTCTCCAGGGGCTTTCTCCATTCTTGTTTTCAGTATTGCATCATTCTTTGATATATATGGGCTATCTTCCTTTATTACACTTTCTTCGAGTAGGTCCTTGAAGTATTCTTTCGAGCGGTTCACTATATCTTCTTCCTTCGTTAGTATGTCTTCTTGTTTTCTTTTATGTTTTTAATGTAGTTTGTTTTGGGTTTTTTAAAATGTTTTAGCATACCAAAGAATAATTCTTGATTTTCTTTATATGTTTCGTAATTCTGTGGTTTTCTTTTTGTTATATATTTGTTCCACGCCTTCTTCTTTTTTTAAATACATTCTTAATTTTCTCTGTCTATCACGCCGTTCTTTTAATTTCTTGATTTTCAATTTTGGCCGTACCCCAACTTTCTTTCGCTGTCTCTAATATTCTCATTTTGAAATTTTGCCATTTTATTTCTATTATCTCTCGATTTTCTTGTATACGCCGTCTCCTTGCTAGTTCTCTTTTGTATCTTTCTTGCGTTTCTATATTTCTCAATTTATATGTTTGTATTTTTCCTTTTTCTTTCAGTGGCGGTTTGTATGTTTGTTATGTAGTCCATTTGGACCAGGAAATGGTCACTTCTCATTTCCGTTTCTCTTTTTACGCATACATCTTTTACGATTTTTCATAATTCGATGTTGACTAAGAAATAATCTATAATAGATTTTTCATTTCTGCTTAGTTTTTCGCGTGTGAACTTATGAATATCTTTATGTTTAAATTTTGTGTTCGTTTTTATTAAGTCATTTTCATTGCTCAGATCGATAATTCTTCTTCCATTATCATTTAAAGCTATTTCTCCTTCTCTGCCCATCTATCTTTCTAACTTCCAGTCTTCATTGCCGACTTTTCCATTTAGATCTCCCATTATTATTGTCTTGTTATTTGTGTTTCTATCAACTTCCTTTTGTAGGGTTTCAAAAAATCCCATCTTTATATTTACTTGTAGGTCATCGTTAGGACCATATCCTACTATTAATGCGTGGGCTTCTGATTCTATTTTTACGACCATCCTTATTTTCTTTCTGTTACCATTTTAACATCTATTACTTTATCTGTCACTGCTTTGCATGTTATGATAACTACTCCTTCCTTAGCTTTTGTACTATTATTAATCCCTGACAACCATATAGTGTAGCCTCCTTCTTGAATTTAGTTCTCTGTTCCTTGTCTTTTTGTTTCTGTTACTCCTAATATACTCATATTCCTCTCTTTCATTTCTTCACTTATCTCCAATTCTTTCCTGTTCATGCTTTTCACATTCCATGTTCCCAATCTAAGTATTTTTTGTTTCCTTGATTTTATTTTCCTTTGTTTTATTTTTGTTGCTTTCGTATCCATTTACTTTTCCGTTTCCAACGCCATTGTTTTTTTTATCTATCCTGCTTTTCCCAATACTCTTAACCTTTTCCATTGCCTTTTTCGTTATCATT
>VTPC01008822.1:0-24444 GCA_011009095.1 Ignelater luminosus | reverse complement strand
TTAACAGCTGTCTTTTGAAGGTTAGTACTAACTGAAAAAGCGGTGAATGCAATAAAACTAGCGCCATCTATTTGTTAGGCCTGGGACTTTTCAGCCCATGTGTTATATGAACTGTGTATTTATGTTCATATAAACAGATATGAGATAACTAAAGCTGCTCGAGATAACAAAGGTTTAAAAGTTTTTAATAAGCTACCAGATACAATTAAGAAAATAGATAAGCTTAATAAATTGAAAATAGCTCTAAAAAATATTTAATTGCTGGATGTTATTATAAAATGTTATAAAGAATGCTAACTTTAACATATTTATGCTACAACTATTCATTCTTATAATAATTTACCGGCTATATTCAAAGACATATGTGTATGTAAATATATTATGGTATGTTTTAGTTTGTTATTATAATTATATTATGTGATTGTTTGATACCTATTATATTTTCCATATTGTTTGAAAATTCTTTTTTACACTTGTTCTATATCTGATACATCAGATCTTTGATTTAAATAAATAATAATTATTATTATTGCTATTATTATTATTGCTGTCCAATTATTTGCTTTCTTAATTATTCTAGAGCAAAAATGTACATAGCTTTTTTGTAGAGAAAGAAATACTGCATCTGTACATGTTGCTTTTTATTTATCTCTGGTGATGCTTAATGTATGATCTTATGATTTAATAACAGAATTTTGCTGCTTGAAATAAAAAGTCAGAGAAAACGCAGACTTACGAGGGCGGTTCAATAAGTACCCGTGTTAGAAATGAAGACACAATTTTTTTCAAACATTTTTTTTTAATTTTTTAACATAGTCTTCTTTTAGAAATATACACTTCTCCCAACGTTCCTGCCATTTTTTTAACCCCTCCGAAAAATAGGATTTGTCTAACTCTCCAAAATACGCCTCTATCTCGGCGATGACTTCCTCGTTTGAGCTAAATTTTTTTCCCACGAGCCATTTCTTCATGTTAGGAAACAAGAAAAAGTCGCAGGGAGGTGCGGCAGCAATTCATGCAGTTTGGCGGCGACAACTCCGGATGAATGTGCTGGTGCGTTATCGTGGTGAAACAGCACCTTCTTTTTCGCCAAATGCGGCCGTGTCTCCTTCAATTTTTTGTCGAAGCTGTCTAATAACTCACTGTAGTATTGTCCAGTGATCGTTCTTCCTTTTTCTAAAAAATCCATGAGGATGACGCCGTTCGCATCCCAAAAAATCGTCGCCATGACCTTTCCGACCGATGGAAAAATCGCCTTCTTTGGAGCAGATTCACAGGGAGAAATCCATTGTTTTGATTGTTGCTTAGTTTCTGGTGTGTAATGATGAATCCAGGTTTCATCAACGGTGACAACTCGACGCAAAAACTCCTTCGGATTTCGCTTAAATTGCTCCAAACACTGCTTCGAAGTTAACAGCCGCATCCGCTTGTTGTCCACCGTTAGCAATCGCGGCACCCATCGCGCCGACAATTTTTTCATCGCCAACTTATCATGTAAAATATTAATTGTCGTTCCGGTCGACACACCTACGGCCTCTGCTACTTCACGCACTTTCGTTCGTCGATCAGCGAGAATCACGTCGTGGACTTTTTGAATGATTTCCTCGGTAACCACGTCTGCCGGGCGTCCTGGTCGCTCCTCATCAAAAACGGATGTTCGCCCTCGTTTAAATTCGTTGAACCAATATCTAACTGTGGTCATAGACGGCGAAGTGTCCCCATAAACAGCATTCAACTTTGCTTTTATCTCCTCGCATTTTTTCCCATCCAAAAACAGAAAGCGAATTACCGAACGATACTGCTCTTTTTCCATCTTAGCTAAAATCACGAAACACGTCTTACTCAAATGGCTGTCAAATCCAAACTAACCTATCAATCAGTCTGCAATTTGTTATACCGTCGTTTGATAGATGGTAGCACACGATGATAACACCAACTTCCCTCAGGAACGCCTTCTGTCGTCAAACCGCCCTCGTATGCTTACTTCATGAACGCCACACTCAATCCTTTAGTATAGTATAGTTAAATCAATTCTCAAAGTATGTCACTTTTGGTTACCTGAAAATAGTTTTTATAACATTCTTGGCATTGAAAAATTAAAAGCGAAAATTGAAAAACTATGAAATAAAAGACATGCATGAATATTTAAAAAGTCGTTAAGAAATAATTGTTATCGAATTTGAGTATTGGGAACAATGGCGTATCAGTTTAACTGAGCCATGCACCTTTAAATATTACTATTACCAGCCTTTTAAATAGGTATTCATCTAATTAGGTAGGTACTCTAAATTGAGTTTCCAAAATATTACCCAATAAGTGCTATTACCATGAATTTTAAGAAAACTTCCACAATGTAAGTGAAATTTGTTCATAAGTATTTCTTAAATTCAGCATTTAGGGCTTTTGCAAAATTACTGATTGTTTAACTATATCAATTGATGGTTAGTAATAGTCTGTCTAAATCTAGTTTTAACTGAAAAAATTATCTTATTATTTAAAGAACTCGGGAATAATTACTTTATGAAATATCTATAGAGCAAATTACAAATCTGGAATGGAACCACAAGAGCTTGAAGTATCGTTTTGGTTTACAATTATTCTAATTCTGATTACGCTGTAATTGACATCTTAACTGCAAACGCGGAAAATGTTTTTCAATTACTGTGTTATACATGGCTTACCTGCTATAGCTAAATATTAGCTGCATAAGTATCCACTTTTAATAAAGCTCGAGAAAGTAATATTAAAAGCACGCCAATCCATTCCAACTAACAGAAAGCACCTGCAAAATCTACTAGATATTAATATAGAATTCAAAGTGATTTACAGCCAGAACACAAGTTTTAAAAGGTTCATGGTTTCAATTAATGTATAACTCCACGGTACGTCGTGGTAGCAAGTAGTTGGTACTAATGTTACTTACCTGCAGACTAAGGGAAACATATCAATTAGTCAAATTAAAATTCCTAGAAATAATGTTAAAACTGTGAGGTAAGCTATGACGACTCTTTATGTTCAGTCTCGGAAAGCAGAAATTTAAATTTTTAACCCACAAGTGGAGGGTACAGTGAGTCCGTCGCCAATCTCGGTGAAATTTTTACTGATGATTTTATGTCGAAATAAGTCGATACATGTTTTGGCGTTCGTCTAAATGGCCCCTTCGGGCCTCGCAAAAATATTTTATAGGTCAGAAAATGGCTAAAATTGGCTTTCACAAAACTGGCGCTGCTCCAGCTGTCTTGAACGATTTCAATGAAACTTTTATGAGTGTTTCTACGTCGCAAAATATTAGACTCGTGTATAGGGGTTTTTAAATATACGATCCAGGAAAGTCAGAATAAAATTCACAACAAAAGTCGGAACAGGCATGGCACGGTGAATTTTGTTATACATGGTCTTCCCTATCACCAGTTTTCGTTTGGCACACATGTCATTGATCATCCTGTATAACATCTAAAAAGCAAGCAATATTTTGGTTTTAGGGTCATTATTATATTCGCCAAAAGAGTTGATTGAAATTCTAAATAAATTGAAAGCATTAAGTCTTTTTAAATTAATTATCTAATAATACAGTAATTTGACTACATACTAACTAATTATAATGATATTCGAAATATTTATATTCATATCCTAATGTCAATAGCAAAATAAATAAAGAAATAATAATAATAACAGGTACAACATTCACTATTATTATTCATCAGTAGGTGAGGTTTTATTTTAGACAAGGTTAAGTTTATCCATAGGTCACAAGTACAGATAAAAACGTAAACATTTGTTCGCTAAATTAAAATGCATCTGATTTGTACGAGATTATGTGACCTATCGATGTAAAAACCGAACACGAGGAGCGTTCTTATAATATAACAAAACGTTGAACATAATCATATTTTTGTTACATGCAGTATACAAACAGCTGTATGTGTATCATCTCATGGTATCTTTTTAAACAGTTTATTCAAGCAAAAATAAAGTAGGTTATATAATTCTAGTGTTCAGCAAAAAGAAACAAACACTAAAACTACTCATCACTCCTTTATACGTAATATATGCTAATGTCTTTTTAAAACTAGAATGCACCCTCTCGGAAGATACTTTTATCCCAAAGATGTGAAACTTCCACACAAAGTTGCTATGCAGTGTTGAGTGAGGCTGAAAGTTATAAATTCTAATTATTCACAACTTGTATCAAGCATAGATAGTTCGATAAACTTTGAAATTATGTAAACACATGTATTTTTTACTACGCAGTTACTTCACTATACCTAATCTGTGGATGGATAACAATAGTTTTATAGAAAGCTTCAAACAAAGTTTTTTTTTGACATTTTACAGTATTCTAAATATCTTTTATATTTCGGAGGAAGTGACGTGGGATAATTCCTTTACTCGATCCTTTTATCCGTTTGATATCGTAGGTTCTGTTATTTATTAAAGTTGGTCAAGCAAAATAAGAAGGCTAAAATGTATTTTTTGCATATTTGTCTACGATTGTTGGGATTACTTTTATTGAGAAATACAATCTTTATCTTACACTCCACGCTATATCGCTTTTATTATACAGTGTGTTCAGCGAGGAATGGGACAGCGCGACATCTCGGAAACGAATACAGATTTTAAAATTCTGAAAACTTTGTTATAATTGTAAGGTAGGGGCACAGATTTTGTGATAAAAAGTTTTTAAATTAAACGCGTCACCGCCAGGTGCCGGTACCTAACTTAATTTCTTTAAATGGAATACCCTACTTTTTATTCGATTTTTGAAATTTGCAACATATTTGTGATAACTTTCCTTATAACTGCTACCAAACTATCTGGTTTACTTTTCGGGAAAATATTAATTTTTTTAAATTCAACACAAAGATGTAAAAGATTGTATTCTGTAGAAATAATAAACAAATTCTTCCGCATTTCTGGAAAGTGTATCGTAAACTACACTTTTTAAATGTGCCCAAAGAAAGTAGTCTAAAGGAATTAAATCTGGAGAACGAGCTGGCCATCTTATAGAACCATTAGTACCTATCCATTGTCTCGGAAATACCCTGTTCAGATGGTTTCTTACTATATTACTGTTATAAGCAGGGACGCCGTCTTGTTGAAAATACATCATTTGCCTCAAATTTAAATTAACATTCTCACACATTATCACAAATATGTTGCAAATTCCAAAAATCGAATAGAAAGTAGGGTATTTCATTTAAAAAAATTAAGTTAGGTAGCGCCACCTGGCGGTGACGCATTTAATTTTGTAACGGTCTTTTGTCGTTATCATCCCGTCACATGGTAAATCTTACGGTATATCATCATCCTTCCTTTAAAGACACCGTGTAGATACAAAAGTTACTTTTACAATTGATTTACGCTTTTGAATTTTGGGGAAATGCGACAAGCGAGCGACATAGAAAGAACCGAGACGTGAGAGTGTGAGCATTCAACTGCACTCGTTCTTTAGCTAGGGCGATTTTTTTCATTCGAGACTGAAAACCCTTTTTTATCAAAGGGGTAAGTTAACTTTCCTTTTTTTACACCCCTTGCGTCTTCGTTACTAATGGTTTATCCTTGTCCCACAGTTTTTTATTTTTTATTGGATCCCACGGATCTAGTGGTAAAAGTCACAATCGAGTCTTCTTGCGTGCCTCTTCGGAAGCCTTGTTGATGCACCGGTATTCTGTCAGTAGCTGGACGGACGGACGGACTGGTATCGACATTAATGTGCGAGAACGACGGATTCTAATCTTGCAGTAAACGATTAAACTGATCTACGATTCCCTCCGGTTCCAATTTATGCTAATAGTTAATTCTGTTAAATTAATTTTTTTGTTAATTAAATCTTTGCTTATTAAAATTTAGAGTGACCTCTTCAGGTTTAATAAGGATCTTAAACTTTTATTAAATCCCTTTGTATTTTAAATTTTTTGTTTGACCCGTAACTTTTAAATTTGTTTAAACAATCTAATTTTTCTTGATTAATGTACTATTCGGGTGTAAATTAAAGATTTTTTTGTTTGTTTAACATTGTTTTCCAGGTGTATTTCAGTATCAGCAAGCAAATCTCTATCGAAAGCGGCTTCCTTCTTCACAGTGGTAAGATTAAATTTATTACTTCAATGATTATCCGAATCTTGCTTTAATTGTTTAATTTTTTTATTAAAATTTCATTGTACATCTAAATGATTTCAAATTCATTCGTTTAGAAATTTTAATACCTTAATTTTCTGTTTAATACAAATAATTATTTTGTGATATCGGAGATTTTTATTTGCATTTCTTTGGTGTTTTGATTTTTCTCTTAGCTTTTGAACAATTTGATATTGTTTGCCTGGTGTACTTTATGATAACATTTGTGTGAATTTTATATTGTTACCGTGAACTTATTTTTGTCAATTTCTTCGATTATTTCCTTAATTTTAAATGCTTTAAAATTTTGTTAATTCATTTAACAATTTTTCTCTCTTTATTATTCTATAATTCAAAAACTCAATTAATGTTTTTTTAAAGTGGAGATCCTTTTATTAATTTTTTGGTCATATTCTGTTGTTAAAGTATTATAACAATTTTCTATTGCTCACTTATTTAAGTTTAAGAGTAAAATTTTTATGCATAGAAACTTATAACTGTTGGTTTTATTGAAATTGCCATTATTAGCTTTATTTCTAAAGTGTCAATTTTTTGTACTAAACTGTTTTTGTGGTTACTCTAGAAATAATAAATTTATTTGTAAATACGAATTAAAAAGATTACTAGATATTTTTAATATACGTAATGGTTAATTACTACAAGGTGTTTTATTGTAAGTATAATCTTAGCCGTCCCGCTCCCAAGTCTACCCACTTGAGTTCAGCTAGCTTAGGACCCAGAGATCCTAGAAGTTTAATTCAATTTTGTACTGTAACGCAAGGTTTACGTTACAATTTAAAAACTCTTTATCACAAAATATGTGCCTCTACCTTACATTTATAGGAAAGTTTTCAGAATTTTAAAATCTGCATTCGTTCCCGAGATGTCGCGCTGTCCCATTCCTCGCGTATTCCTCGCTGAACACACTATTCTTTCATTAAAAATGAAAAACCGTTAAAAATTTATATATTAGAATTACGATGTTCTTGAGAAATAGGATTTTTAATTTAATTACTTAATAATTAAATTACTTACTCATGTGTATTAAATGTAAATTTTATGTTCTTCACACATAATTCGGAGAGTTTCGCTTTGGAATATTCCACAGCTTTTGCTGAATAGTCCGTAGGCTTCTCAAAAACTCCATAACTGTAACAATAATTTGTTTCATTGCATAATACATAAAAAAATATATAAAGTTGTCACGGACAAAACCCGAAAAAGAGGCCTTATGTCCGTGCAGATCTAAATGTCGTGCTCTCAGCAGCCCGAAAGCCAAAGATGGGATGGGCTCACAGATAATTCGTCCTAGATTGAAACAGAAACTCAAGAAAAGTTCTCAGGAATTTCCTGAAGATGTCACAATTGATATGGGCGCCAGGAATCAGATCAAGGTTATTGCATTCGCCGCCGGTGTGATTCCGCACCAGGAACGCCCTGTATATATCGGAGACGCTGTGATAGCAATGAGCACTCTGTATTTACTTTCTCCAAACTTACCAAGAGAGGTTACACTGACTCAAGCTCAATGCCTCTGCTTAAACAAAGTCACAAGAAAAGCAATGTGCATAGCTAATATGCACTGCAGAACTAACAGCGGAAAATCAGTGATAAGAAAAACAAAAGCAAATAATATATTTAAAGAAAACTCTAAAATTGGTCAAACAAATTAAAATGTATGAAAACCAAAAATATGAGTTTAAAGACTAAGTTATATAAATCAATTTAGAATCTAAATAAAAATGTCAAAATGCTATCTGATATTAATAAAACTTTAGTTCAATAAGTAAATTCTATTATAGATCTACATTCAGTCTAGCCTTGGATACCCAGTATACAAAATCTATCTACAAAACTGTTGGTATCATATGATTGACTTTACTTGACAACACAAACAAAAATAAATAATAAATTAATCTATTAATCTATCAGTAAATTATGCAGTGGTAAATAATAGCTAGTTATCATTCAATCTAGACGGAAGTCTCTACCAAGACATGGATTCAGTATTATAAAATTTAATTTTTGTTTTACGACACGCCAGTGGCTTGAGGGATGGTCAGTGACCCTTACTTGGATTGGCAACTAACGCACAAGACGAAGAATACTTTATTCTAGCAACAAAACACTGTTTTTGGCGTGTAAGCATCGGTACGTACTTTACCACACAACTTTACATAACCATTAAATGGTCAATGCTGTTAATTAGGTCTCTAGAACAAAACGATGAAATTATTAAGTTTATTAACAAAACGATAAGCGAGCGAGAGAGTTTGATAGTTTCAAATATCACTAATAATCAAAAAGTTCTTGCAACTAAAACCAGGGTGTCATAGATCTTCACGATCCTAACATAGTTAGATGAAATTTTTGGGTTAATAAACTTTTAACCCGCGGTACGATAAATAGCAAAAACGTTTATTATCGAGCATCCGCACAATTCTGATAGATACGGTAAAGACAAGCGTATACATAAACCCCACGGAACCATTCCCGATTAGTTTTTCCGCAGACTATTTAACACAGCAATGAATTTTCTACATACACTTTAATAACAAACCCCCAACAGGTGAACTTTACTGTCGCAGGACCAAAGACCCTCTGACCACGGCGCGTCTGGAGTACTCAGGAAACGCTGGAATTAAGGCCACGCTTTGAAACGTGTCAAATAGTAAAACAAAAATCAGGTTCAAATAGCAATTATGCCTGGGTGTAATGCATTTCATATGCACAATGGAAAATCTTGATGTAAATTAATTGATGTTAAAACGGACTTGGCCTGGGACAATGTTCCAAGAAGTTTTACTCCGGTATAAGACAATAAGCGATGTTTAGCAGAAGCTGCACGTGTGCTTAGTATCAACATTAAGCAGACCAAATTGAAAAATTGATAATTAAGACTGAATTAAAAACAATGTTAACTAAATTATTTATTAACAAAAATGTCTGAATATATTCGCGATTTTGAATTGAAATGAAATTTTAAAATGTTAAACAAAGTTAATAAAACTGGTATATACAGTGTGTTCCAGGACTGACTTCACTATAGATAGAATTAATAAAAAGATTTTGAATTTGGTTTTGATGTTTTGGTATACCGCCCTACTTGGTCTAAAAAGAATTTCAAGCACATTTTTAGTTTTTAAAACCCGAGACGGTTGACAGTTGAGAAGAAAACCATTTTATGTTGGAGCAAAATGCCATTTCGGTCAATAATGCGGCAAAATGTTATTGAGGAACGTTATTCAGAATATGAAATTATGACTATATGCAAAATGCAAAAATCAGTATTTAATTTGTATTCTTGCATTGTAACTACAGAAAAAAAAATTCAACTTGAGTAACTGTTATGTATTTTCTTTTGAATACAATACTTTATTAGAGACTTATATTAAATTTTGTTTTGACAACTTATACAAAATACTTTTTTTTTCTAAAAAAAAATTTGATATGCATTTCTTGTTGTTTAAAATTGATATTACTGTGCATTTCTTGATTCTGAACAACTTTTCCTTGTAAAATTGTTTCATATCTTGTAAAGACAGCAAACTTTATCTGCAATGATTTTAGTTTTTTCTCTACCGGTGACGCTTTCCAGATTAAAGGAAAATAAAATTGTCTCCAAACCTTGTTTCTGACCAAGCAAAATTAATTACCGAATTTGGTTTTGTATTCGAGCTGTTTTTGTAATTTACAACTATGGTGTGATCAATTTGTGGACGCACTGTATAATCTATATTGTAGACTAACCTGTAAATACAGGAAAATTTATTATACGTTTAAAAGAATATTCTTAATATAAGTTAAATTTTAAGACTAATTTAGTATTGTAACACGCCACCCCTCGAATATACTAGAAAAAGTCCCGAACAGTCTGGAACAAGCTGGTTGAATGTGCCGGAGAAATCTCGAACTATCCAGAGTTTCCACTGTCGAATGTTCGAGAGGGGGCGCGAGCTTTCTGGGCTCATCAAAAACCACGCGGAAACGAATATAAGCCAGCGTTGATCGAGCCGAAGAGAGTTCTACAGTCAATCAGCTAGTAGTTACGAACGAAATAAATGTTAATTAGTGATAAATAAATTCTTTTGTACATAAATATATAAATAATTTAGTGTAAATAAATACTGGAAATAAATTGTAATAAATTAAGTAAAAATAAATATTAAAAATAAAAACACGTTTTTGTGTAAACGTAACAATTGGTGTCAGGTGTGAAATTTAAAAATTTAAAACAAACATAATTTGTGAATGCCTACCACAAGATCTGCCTCATCTAAAATGGATTTGGAATTAATTAAGATGTTACAAGAAATTAAACAAGATCTGAATTCAAATACGGACAATATAAAAAGTGAAATAAATAACGTGCAATGTGAAATTAAAGGGAAAATAAATACCGTGCAAAGTGAACTAAAAGAAAAAATGAATTCAAATATGAAAAATACAAAAAGTCAAATAAATAACGTGCAAACGGAAATTAAAGAAGAAATGAATACAATTGAAGAGGAAGTTGATGGATTATATCAAAAATATGACGAACTACAACAAAAGTTTGCTATGTTTACTATGGTACAAGTTGTGGAAGAAAGTGTAGACGCTCGCAGCGAGGCACCTAAAGATATACAACTTCCACCTGCGGAACGGGTGATTCGCGAACAACCCCTTGCGGATAATGGAAGCAATGGTACGCCGAAAAATTATGTTCAACCTCCAATTTTCGATGCAAAGATAGCCTGGTTCACTTATTCAATGCAGTTCGAAGCGGCTGCTGTTACTAATAAGTGGAGTGAAAAAGCAAAGGCAGCGACGCTGATAGTAGCTTTACGTGGAGACGCCCTGGATGTGATACGTACGGTTCCGTACCACTTGCGAGAAAATTTCAAGGAGTTATCATCACGGTTAGATATGCGTTATGAAGATAAACACCTCCAGCAAGTGTACTACGCACAACTGAAAAGTAAAATGCAGAAGCCAGGAGAGAGTTTACAAGAACTCCAAGCGGACATAGAGCGTTTCATTACGCTAGCATATCCAGAGGCTCCGCAGATCTTTGTTGAGCAGCTGGCTGTCCAAACCTTTATCGATGCTGTTCGAGATTCTGAAACCCAACAGGCTTTGAGGCTTGCACGTTATGTAAAATTAGAAAGTGCTTTGGCGCAGGCCCTTGAGTTTGAAGCAGCCAAGAGAACATCCCATGGTCATGTCCGTGTGCGAAGTGCCGAGGCAGAAGATATGGAGGAAACGATGAAACGAATAATGAAGCAAATGTTTGAAGAGCAGCGATCGAAGAAAGTAAGACTACAGTGAACAGGGTCATCTTAGAAGAAATTGCACCAAGACTGGCGCAGTTAGGAATAACCAGAATCAGAAAAACTAGTATGGGTCGATGCAGAGGGGCGAACATCGATCTCCTTAAATCATGCTCCGGAGATTACCATCCAAGTGGCTTCGTTACGGTATCAACCAGACAGCTTTTACATCGATGGCAGTATTTTTGAGAAGACATGTTCGTTATTGATTGACACGGAAACAACAAGGACAATAATCCGTCCTGATATTGTTGAAGATAGAAAATTACAGCCATCAAGAGTTCGGTTGAATACCGCTACGGGTGAGCATACCGATGTTCTTGGAGAACTGATGGTGGAAATGGGAATTGGTTTCAAGAGTTGCATGCATCGGGTGTTGGTAGCGGATATAGCTGACGAAGTTATTCTGGGAATGGATTTGTTGAAAAAGTTTGGGTTTACATTAGATATGAAGAATGGAATCCTTCCAGTCGATAACGAAGAAGTCCCTATGCACCAAAAAGACAACGAGTTGCTTCGAGTAATGCTTGTTAATGACGTTACCCTGCCAGCGCGAAGTGAGAAGGTTGTTATGAAATGGATGGAAATCTCCGGGCAGGTTGTATGGGTGCCTTAGAACCGGATTATGCCAACAAAGACATTGGAAGAGGTATTCTGATTGGGAAAGTGTTAATAAATGTGAAAGAACTAACGCCTATTCGATTAATGAATATTAACGATTTCCCAGTGTCATTGAAGAAAGACACCAAAATTGGTTCTTGTGTGCCGGTGTCCTCTATAGTGCGATGCACGAAGACAAGTAGAGTTCTTTCGTCTTCGGAAAGCTCGGTAAACGTAGAAGCAATGATCTCAGCTTCTTGTAAAAATTTAACTCCAAGCCAAAAGACTAGGGTGCAAGAGTTAATTGGTCGTTACAAAGATGTATTTGCCCCTGATAAAGGACTGACGGGCAGAACCAGTGTGGTGACCCATAAGATCAATACGGGAGATGTGCAGCCGATTCGCCAACGTCCGAGAAGGTTACCATGGGCGAAACGAGAAGAAGCGGAAAAGATTATCGAAGATATGGCTAGCCAAGATGTCATTGAACCTTCAAATAGCCCTTGGGCATCACCCGTCGTCTTGGTATAGAAGAAAGATGGTAATACACGATTCACCAAGAAAGACAGTTATCCGTTACCCAGAATCGACGACACTTTGGACACTCTGTCTGGTTCCAAGTGGTTTTCCACCCTGGATATAAAGAGTGGGTGTTGGCAGGTTGGAATGGAACCACAACATCGAGAAAAGACTGCCTGTACTATTGGTTCTGGTCTGTGGCAGTTTACAGTTATGCCATTTGGTCTGTGTAACGCTCCAGCAACGTTTGAACGATTGATGGAGTTGATCCTGAGGGGCTTATCTTGGAAGACCTGTTTAGTTTACCTCGACGATATTATTGTAATTGGTCGAACGTTTGAGGAACACGTGAAAAACTTGGAAGATGTGTCTCTGAGATTACGTGGAGCAAATCTGCAATTGATTCCAAAGAAGTGCAATCTGTTCCAGAAAGAAGTCAGATATCTTGGTCACCTGGTAGCCGAAGATGGAGTAGCGGCTGATCCTGATAAGATTCGTGCGGTTCAAGAATGACCCCACCTAAAATATAAACACGAGCTTCGAAGTTTTCTGGGTTTGTGTAGTTACTACCGGCGTTTTGTCCGTGGGTTTGCAGATATTGCGAAGCCTTTGATAAGACTGACAGAAGAAAACAGAGGTTTTCAATGGGACGCCGATTGTAAACGAGCCTTTAATGCTCTTAAACAAACTCTGGTGACAGCTCCGATCTGAAGCTATCCCAGACCGAACGAGCGATTTGTGCTGGACACAGATGCTAGCAATGTCGGAACAGGCGCCGTCCTGTCCCAAGTTCAAGATGGGCAAGAGAAGGTTATCGGCTATTTTAGCAAGGTTCTGTCCAAGCCGGAGCGTAACTACTGTGTGACCCGTAGAGAATTGCTTGCAGTCGTCAAGGCCATCGAGCATTTTCTTAAGCACCTCTATGGCCAAAACATCCTATTGAGAACCGATTATTCTGCACTCCAATGGCTGCTAAAGTTTGAAAATCCTGAAGGTCAAGTAGCAAGACGGCTTGAAAGGCTGCAAGAATATGATTTCGAAACCGAACATCGAGCTGGGCGTAGCCACCGCAACGCTGACGCCTTATCTAGAAGGCCATGTCCCGACGATTGCAAACACTGCTCTCGAATCGAAACCAAACATGGTGAATACCAAGTACGACGCACCACAGTTGTTGATGACCATTGGGAGCCCGCGGAAATCCAGAAAGACCAAGAAAGCGATCCTGACTTACGATTGGTATTAGAGTGGAAGACAGTGGATCGTAAATCGTCGTGGGAAGAAATAGTCCGATACGGCGCGGTTGTAAAAGCGTACTGGGCACAGTGGGACTCACTGAAGGTCCAAGATGGTCTCCTAAAGAGAGTTTTAGAAAACGAAGAAGGAACGGAAATAAGAATGCAGTTAGTGATTCCCAAGAACAGGGTTCTTGAAGTGTTGCTACAATTACATGATGGGTCATCGGGAGGCCATCTGGGAGTTAAGAAAACACTGGCGAAGATTCGGGAACGGTTTTATTGGATGAACTGCAAGGAAGACGTCAGAGAATTGTGCAGACGGTGCGAAGTTTGTGCAACCGGTAATGGGCCACTTGGTAGGAAGAAGGCCCCGATGCGACAGTATAACGTCGGTAGTCCATTTGAAAGAATCGCCATGGACATTGCGGGTCCATTTCCAGAGACGGACGCAGGAAATAAATATATTTTGGTGGCCATGGATTATTTTAGTAAATGGACAGAGGCATACGCTCTACCAAACCAAGAAGCAGCTACGGTTGCTGAGGTGCTGGTAAAAGAACTCTTTAGCCGTTTTGGTGTCCCACTGGAATTGCATTCCGACCAGGGCAGGAACTTTGAGTCGGCACTGTTCCAAAAGTTGTGCCAATCAAAAAAACGAGAACTACACCGTTGCACCCGCAGTCGGATGGAATGATGGAAAGAATGAATAGAACGATGGGGAAGTACTTGTCGAAGGTGGTGTCCGAGCATCAGCGCGATTGGGACCAATACCTGTTTCTAATGGCAAACCGCTCGGCTGTACAAGAAACAACTGGCCAAACCCCAGCTGCAGTGTTGTTCGGGCGCGAAATTCGGTTACCATGTGATCTACAGTTTGGTTTCAAACCCAGTGAAAATGACGTGGTCGGTGATAATTACGTTGATAATCTTCGTAAGAAGTTAAACTCCATTCATGAGAATGTTCTTCGTAATATTCAGATGGCCAGTGACAAGATGAAAGAACGATACGACATTAAAGCCCAAGCAGGAGGGTATCAACCTGGAGATCTAGTTTGGCTCTATTGTTCTCAAAGACGAAAGGGCTTGTCTCCAAAGTTGCAAAGAGCATGGGAAGGGGCCTACAAGGTCATTAAACAAATAAATGACCTGATATACCGTATCAGAAAACTACCAAGGGGAAAAATGATGGTTGTGCACACCAACAGGTTGGCTCCGTATGCAGGCGAAAACAAAGTAGATACGAAAGAACCAGAAGCCGAAATACAACGTGCAGATGTTGTAGCGATTGAAGATCGAAGGTCCCCGTTCACAGATTTCATGACATTTTAGTCAAATGGTAAAAAAGCTCATTTTGGTGTTGTTCATGAGCAACAAAGAAACCTGTTTGAAGTTCCGGAAGAATACTCCCTAGCCCACTGCGTGGCGAAAGACTTGAAAATGTCCCGAGGTATAGCTGTCGACTTCAAGTTCAAGTTTGATCTCACGCACGGAGTTAAGAAATTAGCTATGCCGAAAATTGGGTGTGGTCTAGATCGGTTGGATTGGCGTACCGTGCGTAATATGTTGGAAGTAATATTTCAGGACGCCGGTGTGGAAGTATTGGTTTGCAGTTATAATCCCGAATCATCCTCCCAAAAGTTTCAGAAAACAGTGGATTGTTTCTTTTTCAAAAACTCGAGGTGTACTAGGGGTTCGGCATGCAAGCACCGTCATGATCCAGAAGCCATGGCCGGAACAAGCAGCGAAATCCGTGGAACATCATTTTCGGCACTGTCACGAGACGCAACAGTGTTAAAAAGGGGGCAGTGTAACACGCCACCCCTCGAATATACTAGAAAAAGTCCCGAACAGTCTCGAACAAGCTGGTCGAATGTGCCGGAGAAATCTCGAACTATCCAGAGTTTCTACCGTCGAATGTCCGAGAGGGGGCGCGAGCTTTCTGGGCTCATCGAAAACCACGCGGAAACGAATATAAGCCTGCGTTGATCGAGTCAAAGGGAGTTCTACAGTCAATCAGCTAGTAGTTACGAACGAAATAAATGTTAATTAGTGTAAAATAAATTCTTCTGTACATAAATAAATAAGTAATTTAGTGTAAATAAATACTGGAAATAAATTGTAATAAATTAAGTAAAAATAAATATTAAAAATAAAAATACGTTTTTCTTTAAATGTAACAGTTTGTATAACATTCTCCATAATTCAATACGAAAGAAATGTTTTCGACAAGTTTACCTACTTAACTATAAGCAACGATCAAACTTGAAAAAATTCAATTTTACTTGAAAAGAATGCAATTCACTAAAAAAGGTAAAAAGCAAGTCTTTTTGATCGAATTCAAGTTACTTTATAAACAAGAAATTTCAAGCTTGATCTATAAGCTTGAAAGATTACAAAAAGTTTAACTTTATTGGAAAACGCAGCATCCCGAAAAAAATAGAAAAAAATCTTTAGCTGGTTTGAGTGTCAATTTCAAGAATATAAAGATTGTATCGATTTCCTATGACAAAACCAAAGAATAATAATAATAATAATAATAATAATAATAAAAAATAATTCAGTTTGTGCTTTTCTGAAATCCTTCGCATATCGTCACCTATTGATTGTTTCATTTCAACTTTTTGACTGTGATGAATTTCGTGTTTTTCATCTTAAAATTCAATAGTTTACACAACTATCTTCATGCAGTTTAAATGATCTATTTTCAAGACATTGAATTACATATTTTAATTACATTCAGTGTAATAGTAAAATTTTAATTTTAAAACAGGTGGTCTCTAGCATTAAATTGCCAGTTTTGGATTTAGTATTTGAAACGTGGTATGCAAGGCAAATCCGGAATCTGAACGTAACTGAATGAGCCGACACGTAGTACAGTGTACATTAGTTATTATAATAATCTCTTAAGTAAATGTTGTGTTTATATTAAAGCGGAGTGATCTAAAACATTCAGAATACAAACTAAAGATTTCTTGCTTTTATAGTACAAAAAATAAACAAATGAGGTGTAATATTATATAAATGATACCAAACATTGTCATCTACTGTGTGATGTTTCAAGATAAGAGATATGAAAAGAAAACTCTCACAAAAAAACCTGAATTTAGTTTAATTTTGCATCTCGATAGTATGCGTATTCTCAGATAGCATTTAAAATGTCGGCTATGTAACACATGGGCTGAAAAGTCCCAGGCCTAACAAAGAAAACACGGTTTGTTTTGTTCAAAATTAGCTTTATTCATCAACGTAATTTCCATCAAGAACAACGCAATCATTCCAGCGCCGCTCTAACATTTAAATACCACTTTTGTAAAACGATTTATCTTTTGCCTCAAAATAGGACTGAGTTTCAGCGATAACCTCTTCATTCGAGCGAAATGTCTTACCGGCAAGCATTTTTTTAGGTCTGCGAACAGCCAGTGGTCGCTGGGAGCCAAATCTGGCGAATACGGTGGATGTGGGAGCAATTCGAAGTTCAATTCATGTAGTTTTGCCATTGTTTTGATTGACTTGTGACACGGTGCGTTGTCTTAATGAAACAAAATGTTTTTCTTTGCCATATGCGGTCGTTTCTTTGCAATTTCGGCCTTCAAACGCTCCAATAACGCTATATAATATTCACTGTTGATGGTATTTCCCTTCTCAAGATAGTCGATGAATATTACACCACGCACATCCCAAAATACCGAGGCCATAACCTTTCCAGTCGATTGTTGCGCTTTCGGTCGCTTTGGACGAGGTTCACCAGTTGCTGTCCACTCAGATGACGATCGTTTTGATTCCGGAGTGAAGTGATGGATCCATGTTTCATCCATTGTCACATATCGACGCAAAAATTCCGGTTTGTTACGTTTAAACATGGCCAAACACTGCTCAGAAACATCAACACGTTCTTGTTTTTGGTGAACAGTGAGCAAACGCGACACCCACATTGAGCAGAGCTTTCTCATAGTCAAATGCTCATGCAATATAAAGCCAACACGTTCTTTTGATATCTTTACAATGTCAGCTAACTCACGCAACTTCACTTTTCGATCATTTAAAACGATTTTGTGGATTTGTTTGATGTTTTCTGGTGTTACCGCCTCATTTGGACGTCCACTGCGTTCTGCATCATCGGTGTCTCCTCGACCACGTTTGAAGTCAGCAAACCAACGTTTTATTGTTGTTTCTGATGGAGCGGAGTCCCCATAACACTTTTCAAGCCATTGCTTCGCTTGAACGGTATTTTTTCCCATCAAGAAGCAGTGTAAAATTAAAACACGAAATTGTTTTTGATCCATTGTTTTGAAAATAACAAAAGTAGCGTCACTCTTAGCACAATAACTCACAAAATAATGAATAGAATATCATGAAATTTTAACAGCTGTCTTTTAAAGGTTAGTACTAACTGAAAAAGAGGTGAATGCAATAGAACTAGCGCCATCTATTTGTTAGGCCTGGGGCTTTTCAGCCCTTGTGTTATGTTCAACTATTTGTAATCTACATGTGTGTAGAATTTCATCTATATTAGGCCGTAGGGACTATGTTGTGATAATTTGATAAAATGTAATTTCAACAAATTGTCAGTAGTTTTAGTACATTTGAAAAATTAAGTTTTAGGCATATACATTGCAATACCAACTTAACTTTATAATACATCTTGCCTGTTTTGTTATTATTGATATTAACTCAGTAGGTGAAAAAGAACGATAAGATTCCGTAAAATGGAATAAACATACTTAAATAATTGTTAGAGAAAACTCTCAAGGCTCTCAGCTGCGTTGTTAGTAGAGTTTTGTTAGTTATTATGACAGAATAAGTCTGAAATACTGAAGAGTTTGCTATTTTCTTTTCCGATTTCTTATGGTTTTAAGTATTCTTCAAACTTTCATATTGCCGAGGATCAGACGCTTAAAAACTAAAACTTCCACTTTGCTACTAAGTTACAAATTCGTAACAAACTAAAAAAAGATTATGACTTTATACGCTATATAAGTGAATGCATAGCTACATGAATAAACGTGTGTATTGATTTCATTTATTAATATTGTACGAGTTCATGAACTTCTAACTCCTTTTTCTGTTTATGTATTTCTATTCAAAAGAATATTCGATAAGTAGTTATGTTTGGCTTCATCACTTATTTAATCAAAATTACAAATAGAAAAGTAGCGTAATCCTCATTAATTAAAATCGGAATATAAACTCAACACAGAAACCTACATCAAAAATACGGAATACTTATGCCGTAGAAAATCATGGGTGATGAGATCAGCAAGAGAAGAAATTGCAATTTCAGTACAACTAAATAATACCACTATGCACATGGTATCTAGCACCAGAAATCACTTCTACCAAAGATACTAGTTTCACCAGTAGCGATCAGTCTCTCTTGTCATCATCATAAATCACATGACAGGCACAAAAATATAATTATATTGTTGTAACCTGCTTCACAGAACTTTCCACAAATGAATTTGAAAATTTAAGGCCAATGCCCTGAGCGTGTAAAATGAAGCCCTGCATTAACTGTAATAGCTTGATAAAGAAAAATAATTTTTACAACAAAAAAGCATCTGTTGGCTTTGAAAAAGAGTTTTCCATTGAAGAAGAAACAAGTATAAAGGAACCACCTGCTGTAAAAATGGAATAAATATTGATCCGTGGTAAACAATAACCTGAGAAAGCGAAAACAAAAATTCTAACTGAGAAACTTTGGATAAGAATACAGTGCAGTTTACCTTTGGAAATTAATGGTTGGGTCAAACGAAATTTCATGCGAACAAAAAAATACAAGAAAGTGATGCAAGAAAATGTAAAATTAACGTTCTGCAGGGCAAAGTAATGTACTCAGCATCAAGTCCAAGTACAGTCTACTGAATCCATTTAAAAACAAATAGTAGAAAACACGACTTCCAAGCAATAACCGCAGTAAATCCTCACACAACTGATTGAAGACTGTGTTGACATATTCTGTAAACAGTTGCTGGCTCTGAAGAAGCATACTTTGGTAGCCCAATAACAATTTGCCTACCAAGCAACAAAATATCCATTTGTATCTAGTATTACTAGAGTGATCAGGATAGAGTAAACTGTAAAAACTTTGTTTCTTTTAAAAAAAGCTTATCAAATCTTTGAACAACATTTTTGAAAACAAATTATGTATTTCTCGGCCATACTGGTAGCATAATACAAGAACCGAGAAAACTACTCTATTAATACAATCACCAAGAAGACCTCATATAGATGCAGAATAAAATTTCTGTGCAATAGTCAAGGCAGAGGAGTTTGTGATGTTTAGAAGAAACAAGTACACACATTCCAGCTAAAAGAGGCCTCTACAGATCATTTTAAGACTAAATCAGGCCACTAGTTTGTTTAATTTAATAGGCACCAAATACATAATCATAACCCAAGGTCGAAAACTATGGTAATAAAAATGGCCTAATTAAACCTGAAATAACGCAACTAAAGTAACGGATATTTCATTAATCTACTCACTTCAATTGCAATTACTTAGATTTTATGCTGCAACTTACATACAGGGCCGCTAAACAGTATGGAAACATGCTGCTCCTGCAAAAACGGTAAGAAATAGACAAATGAGATTTGGATTAATTAAAGCAAGCATTTGTTGCCATGTTTTGCAAAGGGAATTAAAAACAAATCTTCGTTGTCGGGGGTAAGAGTGGGAGTAAAGAAGCAAGGAAAATCATTCGAATAGATGTTCCATTGGGGACTAAGGTTGACGTATCCGAGGATTTTGGCCTCAGATGCACAGAAAATTCTTTATTTATAGTGTTCCACAGGCGGCGTTCGCACTGTATGTTAAAAATAATCTCTTTTGATTTGCCTACTTTATGCAGTGAACAACCTGCATACTAGCAGTGAACAACCTGCATACTAGCAGTGACGGTACATTCGACTTCACGAATGACACCTGTCATTCATAATGTGCAGTCACGCTTCATGCTTTGTTGTTGTGATTGTGAATATTTTGGGGACCTGTAGGCGTAAAGCGTTGATGAAAATGACTGTCCATGACATTGAAAATGTGACCTTTATTTTGATTGTGAAAGTGCTCAATTCAAAGACCGATATTCAACGCACTTTTACAGTTACGGATTCAGATTGTATTGAACTTTATCGAAAGTATGCAGTCAAATTCCTAATAGACGGTTCCTTTCTAAAGTATCATAACGGCAAATACGCCAACCAAGTTATTGGAATAAATAAAATCTGAGCGATACCCATTTTAATAGTAAGCTACCTTAAGTTGCTAAAATTTTAAGTTTATACTGGCCATTCTGTTCTAAGAACGTCGGCTAACTATTTGCGCATGCAGAAGCTGATATTCGGTCCTTAAACGCCACGGTAGACAAAAATGCACCACGGTGGCTGAGGTTTACGTTAAGGACTATAAGAAAAGAGTAAAATTAAAATTTCGAATAAATTCTAAATTGTGAACTCCCAAATTCAAATGTTCAAGTTATTCAATACAAGATTTCATCTACTTCAAAAGCAACTGACATTTAAACTAATAAATCTAGGTACATTAACCAACTGTACAGTTAACATTACTATCGTTAAAGATACTAAATAATTTTGATAATGTTATTCACAATAATAAATTTGATTTATTGTTTATTTTGGAATGTTTTTATGCCAATTTGGTAGAGTATTAAGCAACAGTAGTTTTCTGCATCCTAGTGCGCAAAATTCTTTTTCATAAATTGTCAAAAATGATCTACTCCTAACACTGACATTAAAGCGTAAACATAAACTTCTTTTGACAGTTGTGGAAAAAAGTATTTTATATCAAACTTTTACATTGATTTAACTTCTTTGTTTCTTTAAATAAATAAATAAACTGTTAATTATTTTGCAAAATTCTCACCATTTCAAAACAAATCCAGCTGTTCCCAAAAGAACAACCGCAGCACTAACGTAAATAAATATTTGTGCACCAGTTGCTACCATATTAACACATCTATAAAACCGTTGGCAGTCTGCGTGGTTTAGTTGTTAAGTTTGTTTTTACTAGTGATTTTTAGATACGCATACAACGTACATATGACGTACAGAAAAAACAAGTAGCAAATAATGTAATGTATAGTAATGGTTTGATCCCACTCTTGTTGATGACGTCATTAACAAGTTTCTCATTCGAGTTTCTATATACATATAAGCATAAGAGATGGTTAAAGTCGCGGTATCGGCGGCTACGTTTGATTCAAAATGCACATTTTAGAATCGAATATCTATAGTAATGTATAGCAATACAAATTCAAATGTTTAGAATAAATTGGAATTGGTCTACCAATCAAAACATTTTAAATTAAAATTGCTCCATCGGTTAGAACAATCCTGACTTTGCTTAGCTCTTATCTATATTATGTACTATAATAGCAGCTCTATTTATAATCATGGCCTATTACATCAACCTTTGTTGACGCTTGGTACGGTCGGTTCATTCTACCAATATCTTCACTCGCGTTTTGCTCTCTAAGTAGTGCCATTTAGTGATGGCAATTAGCTTCCATCAATTGACCAAATTTTAGAATTTATTTGTATGGCAGTTTTGTGACAAAAACGCAGTCGTAAGATTTTAAAATACACAATAGAGTATCAGATACTTGGAAAAAATGTGTTGAACTAATAGAATGAACTGTACAAAGGTTATCATTCAATCCTCATTTATATTTTAGAGACATGCAAGATGCTATTAAGTATATTAAGACAAGAATAAAATTAACAGGAAAAACAATCATACTCTCCTATATTTACAAATGTTAGATGTTTTTGCTTACATCTTCTGCTTTTATACTTATCATCTATATTTAAAAATATTGTAACATATATTTTTAAGAAGGTGGGAAAAACAGAGAAGAACCCGAGAGTAATGTTACTAAATATTCCACTAGGCCTACATTTAGATGATTCCACTTTTCTCAATATGTCTCTATTCCCAAGAATGCACTTGTACTAAGCAGTTGATTTTTATGGCTATTAGTGATATTACGATCTGAACTGCTGGACGATTGTCTTGCCACTGGTTGCTTAATGACTTAACAAGCGCGCTTTATTACCTGTTTGCACTTAAATTTATTGTAGTTTATTATAGTGGTATGTCCCTTATTCTATCGAAGTCTGGAAAAACTTTGCTCTAGGATGCCACATGCGCGAATATACTTGAAGGAATTTTGGAAAAGCTGCGCGTATGGAAGAAGAATGCAAAAAGTCTAGAAATGTTGTGAAACTTTTTATCGCTTTGTTTTTGTACCATTTTCTGTTTAGACGTTTGCTAAAAAACATCTTGTAAAAGAGTTAGGCATAAAAATCAAAAGCTGATTTTTAGTTTTAGCTTTTTAGAGTTAACAAATGTAGGTCAACGGTTATTGTTTTGTATTTCTATTTTAGAAACCTGGTTATAATAGGCAGAAAAAAGAGGAACATGACAGAACACTGATTTTTATCTCGTAATAGTCATAATCTATGGAACGTGTTTTTCCTATTTTAAAAATTGGGATCTTTGTTTTCAAACAAAAAGAAAATTAAATTTAAATTTTAAAACTATTGATAAAACTAGTTATCCTGGTTCACAACACTGTAAATTTATTTAATTGGTAATGGATGGTGCTACATGGAGTACCGTTGTCGGTAAATCGAAATAAGGCCGTACCAAGTGTCAGAGTAGGTTGATGTAGTGGGCTATGACTTAATCAAAGCCAGTTAATGTGCGATAAAGTACCGACACCAAACAAAAAGCGATCGCAAATTGAGCTCAATAACGATTTTCTCTCCGCTAGAGGCGCTTTTGTTCCACGTCTAATTTTACCAGTTTAAACGTAAGTTTATAAGTTTGAGGTTATTAGAATTTAAATTCTAGAAACAAATAATTAATTATGTCTTTTTTCATTATTTATCCTCTGGAAAGCAGGCAAGCAAGCAATTTTCTGTAGAGTAGAACTCAAAAACTGAAAAATGATTTTTCCGACGTCGAAACCACCCGCTAAAAAAAAATCTTTTCTAATTCGTTCTTAAAAGGAGGAAATGCCGAGACGTCAATTTTTTATTTTAAGCATCTTTATTTTTAGGATAAGTCTTAATATACAAGACGATCAGTAACGAACTTATAAAGAATGAAAAAGCCGAGGCTGGAGAAAAGATATTTGAGATTTTATTTAGATATAAAATAATACACTAATAATAAAATATACTGTCACATTCAGAGTGTTTTACAAAAAAACCGAAACTGCTATGTGATATGGGTCGTCTATAGTCTAAGTTGCAATGGTAACCATCACTTGTAATAATGATTGTTTAGTTGGTTTAATGATAGAAGCAAAATGATAAAGTAGCTATTTAATCCGTCAATTATGCCTTAAATACTTACTAACGTGGAATATGCTAAAATATCCAAGGCATATTATTTGCTTTTGACAGTTTGTCTATCATTAAGCCAACAAAGTATAATTACAAGCATCAAGCGATGGTAACCGTAGTAACTTAGACTATCTAGCACAGGGCAGAGCATATTCTAGAATATCGGTCGAGCGTAGACACCATTTATTTTTCAAAGTAAATTTATAGTTGGACATAATAGTTAGTAATACACAAAATATACAAAAAAAATATTTAATTCCAAAAATATAATTTTAACATATAAAAATTAT
>VTPC01008821.1:245295-314733 GCA_011009095.1 Ignelater luminosus | reverse complement strand
ACAACTAAGAATTAAATAAAAATCAGTTTATCATACTAAAGTAAGCACGAAGGGCCAACATACTTATTTATCAGTAGCAGTAGCAACTTCAACCAAACGCACATGAAGCACTTCCAGGAAAATGTAGAAAACTACGAATTCCTTGCCAAACAAGATTGCACAAGACAATAGTGGACCGAGTATGATGGGTCAATAACATCTTACTGCCAGTCTCTTATCTGAGCAACTGGTTTAAGTTTCAAATATGTAGCAATAATTCTTATGGGTATTCAGCATCAAAACGTAAAAACAAAGCCCCAGATGAAGGATCAGCAAGATGCTACAAACCACATCATGACCAACTGTTCAAAGCAGCCAAGAAGAGAGCACCACATACTATACTAACCCAAACAACTCCCAATTTATCAAATGATACTGAAGAAATGGATTCAACTAATACAGATCTTACACCAATAAACCGCACCCGACAAGCAGAGTTAGGTACGGAAGAGGATCGTCCAAACAACCTGGAGGACAAGGCACCCACATATCAATTGAGAGATGTTCAAAACAATCCCAACCCCCATATCAGCAATTCAGAAACTGTAGACAATATACAATGAATATAACTATTTTACATTTCTGAGTTATGTTAAGCTAAGACAAGATATACTATGTTTACCTGTTCATAGCATTCTCAGAAATGAGATTTTTTGAATCACCCGTTTGCTCGTAGGTACAAATAATAAAATGATGTCGTATCCTAGTCCCCTGGCACATGATTAGCTGGCTTGCACCTGCCCACGTTGAGTAAAGCGAAATCAATGTTAATGTAGCAACCAAAAGTGACCAGAAAGTTTAGAAATCTCTTCAACCTGCAGAATGGAAATTTTTTATGGTGTAGCGGAGGATTGCAATGCACGCATGCGAGCCTAATCCTGAGTGAGTGGATAGGTTGGACTGCAGCAACTCGAACGAAACAGGCGACCTACCATTCCCGTCGACTGGTAATGGAAAGTGGTTCAACGGGGCTCGACACGATAGATCAACGATCTGAAGCCTGTGGCCCAGGTAGAGTGGCTGTCGAAGTCACCGCTACAGTAACTTCAGTGTTTCACGAATTTCTTCTTCAAAAGTGGTATCAAAAGACCAAGACATCAAATCCCACATCAGTGCTATCACAAGACGGAACGCGGAAAGTTGGTCCCTGTGGTTGTAAACATTTCTTCTCCTCGATAGAGTCGTTGCAGAATCTTCTAGAGAGCCTGAGGGCTCAAACTCGGGATGGGCCGGAGATCCCTGAAGCTCCATTCAGGATGGCGAACTGAACTCGGTTATGATGAATATTGTCAGCGAAGTCGAGGTGTGGAGTGTCAGCTAACGTATTGATTCATTAGCATAACATTAACCACAATTGTACTGATTAGCCCACAGTACTCGCGGACGCAGATGGCCCTTTGATGTAGCGCCGTTGAAGCAGCTTGTGAGAATCATGCAGTTAGCTGTCTTCTCGGTTGATGGTAAAGTCCGTGAACCGATACGAGGCTCAGTCCTAACAGCGGTGGAGGTCACGAACCATCCGGGACCCTCTATCCAGAGTGGTGCTATTGCGAAAAATGGAACATCAATTAAAAGATTTCGTAAATCGAAATCGTGGTCGTTGGGTTGTAAAAGGACGTTGAATATAACGTAACGCAGGAACGGACTGCGATGCTTTGCTAAGGCTTATTTCAGAGCTCAAATCTTTGCACGAATATGATACAATGAGAAAAATATTTCTTGGGATCTAAAAGGCTCAAAATATCCTTGAGGCTCGGGATGCTGCAGCGTCCTCATAGGTCGGTCCTTTCCAGCTCTGAACGTGAGATTTAGACAATGTTTCTTTTCAAAACTAGTGCAGTGAAAGAGTTAGCAGGTGCAGTAGGATTTCGACGCACCGTCAGCGATCCATTTCTAGCTTGTCGACGGTTCCTACCCATTGTTTCGTCGTCCGTCGGTGATGCTTAGACTGCCACAGAACGCGCCTCAGAAGTGGAGATGGTGTGGGCGGGAGTCTCAAACCCTAGCCATAGTGTTGAATTAAAAATGATGGGGGCATATTACCAATATCTTTACTTTTTTGCGCATCACCAGTAACTCTTGCCCATTACAGTCATATAGGTGGAGGGTGGTCCAGTAGGTAAGTAAAAGTTACCTGGCAATCATGTGAGGTCAGCGCGATTTTATGTCAATTAGATTAGAGTAGGAATGGGTCAACTTGATTCCCAGGGTCTAAATAGCTTGTATATAAAGGCAAATTTATAGCAAGAAACTAACTTTTGAGCAGAGATTTAACCAAACAATTTAGTTTTGATGCGCAAACATGTTCAGCCTCAAGAACTAAGTCTGCACACTTCAGTAGTAGACATCGGTGGTACCCTTGAGTGTTACATTAGGGATTTCATAGTTAACTTAACATGAGGATTTGTGGTAATAGAGAATTCCAAAAAAATAGAGTAAATAATCTTGCATTTATAATGAACCATGGTCTTTCATTGCTGTGTTAGCCGCCACTATATAAATAAGACTGGCTACCCTTTTGTTGTTGATTAATAAGCAGCTGATCTGCTCAAAGAGATAAATTATCTATAAGTTCACACAATTTTCAAAAAAGGCTTACAATTAATAAGTTCCTTCATTAATCTTCTTGAAAATCAATGAATCATCAAGAAGACTAGAAACACTTTTATTTGAAATAAAAACAGACAAAAAGGAAATTTTAAAGGCTTTTATTTATTCTTACAAATATTGCTTTAGGAGTATAATAGATTTAAGATAAAAGAGTAGTTTGTACTGTACGACCCCTTAAAAATACGTTCTCGATGTGATTCTTCTGTCTTCGAATGTTTTAATTTCTTTTCTTTTCGAACCATATGAACAATCCTTTAAAAGAAGGATCATCAAATTCATCTCTTTTGACAACATCATGATTATTTTCCTCCTAAGATAACATAACAAATCAATAACATATTTGAGAAAAACACATTTTAAAATTAAACACTTACTATCTCTTCATTGTTGCTTTCACCATATTCTTCCCCCTGTGCATTATTACTAGAATTCTGTTGTTGAATATCGTTAGTATTATTATTTGTTATTTCCACATTGTTATTGTGTGAGCTACTTATTCTAAACATACTAAACGCTATTAATAGTTCAAATAAAAATATAGCAATTATAAAAATGATGGCACAAATAGTATAGCCAATTTCTGAATCGGACTCTTCAATTGATGTAGACATTTTTCTACTTAATAAAAATGTGCGTTATATTATACCTATTTTTAAGACCAAATCTACACTTGTATATATTTTTGTGATAAGAAATGAACTCTGTTTGTGTAACTTCCGAAAGGTTTTCTTTCACTGATAATTTGTTATCAATAATTTATTTTAAATGTAATTTTAATGTCAAATTTTTAATAATGCAGTGCCATCTTTGGCAAATGATCAAAACTAATAATATGTAGGTGTCTCTGAAATTAAAGTATTGATACGGTAAATTCTTAAGTTAAGTTCTTAAGTTAAAATTGGGGCTAATCTTAAAGATACAGGGTGTATGAAAGCTTCATTTAAGTTTTTCTGTTTTCTTAATTGCTGTGAGATATCAAAATCAAATTCTTCACATGGTTTGGCATTCTTTGGTGACTTAATTTTGAAATCCACAGATAATCTAAAGACAAGTGTTCTTATGTTTTTTTTCATATGATGCATCGTCTTAAAGTAAAATGGAGTTTACAAGCCACAACGAAAAGCATTTAGAGCTCTAACATTTTACAAGATGCAAAATCGATTTCCTTTAATTCTTCTAGACATTTAAGACCTCATTATACATTTGTCCCATATGTGATAATGGAATACTCTTCGAGCCGTTTGACACGGTAATATTTTTTGTACAATATTTCAATGTAAATTTAATTTAAGAAAATTTAAACGCATGTCATACAGGTTTGTAAAAATTGATTTAAATTTTGAAGCAAAAATTGAGAATATTTAGAAATCTTTCCATTTATGTGTTAAAAATGCGTCAATATCTGCGCAGAATGCGAATTTCTACAAACTACGCTAAATACTTTAAATTTGCTAATATTAATGTTATTGTAGCAACACCAGCTCCAGTACAATATCGATTGATATTGTTTATATTTATTTTTAAGGTCTCAGGAGTTCGAAATTTCGAATAACTCGAATTTCACCACTATACCGAATAACAACTTACGAAATTTTTAGGTTAGAACCGCAAACCACTATAAACACACTGTACCCGCGAAATTCAAACATTCAAGTCATTTTGGTAATGGCAATACGAGAAAACGCAAGCGCACCAACAGAAATTGACTCATTTTTGAAATTAAATCTATAACCATATCATGCAGGATACAGTTTTCACATTAATTTTGATATTATTTTTCTAGCAAGTTCCTTGTGGTAAGATTTACAATATATCTTTTTATTTTAAATATATTACCGTGTCAAACGACTCTTAATATTATTAAAAATTTGAAATAAAAATGTAAGCAGTTGATCTTCAAAGCACTGACTCAATTTATTAAATAACTTTCAATAGCTCATACAAAATATATTTTTCTACAACTAATTATATTTACAACGTCTTAAAATACCTTAAAATATTATTGTCTTATGTTTAAGGTGTTCTAAATGATATTAACAAATACTTATTATTTATAAATTAAAATGCAACTTTATTCAAGCTTACACAATAATTATTAAGGCACATTCTCCTTTTACTTGCAACATAACCTAAAATTTGAGTACCAAAAGTGAAAAATGAAGTTGTGTTATTTTTAATTTTTTTAGAATTCACGGCCAGTCTATAATAAATACAATAACGATAAAGCTTAATTTACTAATAGCATGAGGTGTATGACTATTGAATAGGGTTATGGTTAACCCACAGTGTTTGGCAGTATCTAAATAAAGAGTATCTTACTCAATATTCAGATACCAAATAATTTAAATATCTATTTTCTGTATCTAGATATCAGTCTTTCATGGAACAGTTAAAGATACTTTTTCAGATACTATTATACTTTTAAATACGATTCTCTCTGAATTGATTTTATTTTTAAAGTATTTCCAGCATTGCTGCTGCCCTGAGGCAGGCTTAAACACTGCTTTGCATTTTCGTTACTACAATCATTAGCATTACAATTAATACCATTATGTAGGGTCTGAATGAAGTCCTTTGTGCTAATAGAATGAATTTAAAAAAAGAGTTTCTGTAACTGTACAACATTCAGTAACCGTAATCTTTCACAGTAATTTTTCAAAATAATCAAGATGGCCAGTGGAGATAAGATTAAATAAAATGTAAGTTATGCCCCAGTCAAAAACTGTTGAGTGGTTCAATTACTTTAGAAAACAAAATCAAAGTGATCTTCAAAAATTGAAAACTTTTCTAATATGTTGCCTTGTGCATCTATTTATCTACTTGGGCTGGTATCTAGATACTATGATGTTGATTTATCTATTACTTTTATCTAGATAAAGAATTGTTAAAATACTAGTATTTATATCTAGATACAATACTAGAGTATCTATGCCCAACACTGTTAACCCATGCAGATAAGACCAAACAGTAAGAATGATACATTACACAATACTCACACAAGTTTCATTGTTGAAGAGACAAAATTAATCTCCGTTTATTAATTACCAATACAAGTTTTGAATTTTTATGTAAAATTAAATAAAGTCGTAAGAGAAAAACCTAGAACACCTTACTACAATGGCAGTTATGGGCCACATTTGAATTGACGAGATCGTAAGCTCTATTACAATTATTACATAAATAATACAACTAAGATTTACAACTACTTCGAGAAATTTATACAAAGCCTTTACAACCTTATTACATAATGTCAAAAAAATTGCTAAGAGGTCTAACAATAATAATTTTATATTATATCACAATATACAATTTGTAAACAAAAGAAAAAAATAAGACTGCCTATTGAATCATTTGTAAATAGCGATTTTCTTCTAATAATGAACTTAATGATGATGACATATCATTAACAACCATATTAGATGTAGGTGCATCAACATTTTTTTCTTTTGGATGCGTACTACTACTAACGGTATCAGCATTGCTTACCCAAGATTGGCAGTTCTGTACATATTCTAAAGTCCTTTGGTATGCATCCTGACGCATACCAAGTGGCTGTAGTGTTGTTGTACGGCTGGCATTTGTTTGATTGATGTTCGTCTGGTTATTAATATTTGGTGACATTTGTGATTGCGTTATGTCTTTACATTGTATTTCATTATTTGAGCACTGATGATAGCATTTATTTGAAGGATCATTATAAATATTTACTTTGTTCTTATTACTACAATTGGCACATGAACACGATTGATATAAATGATTATCATTGTTTGGTACACACTGATTGTTATAAGGATGTCCATAACAGTTCTGATCAATATGTGAGCATGGTCTTACCATTTGGGCTTGTTGTGGTTGATTAACCATATCAGAAGGTGCAGGAGTTGCAATTGCAGGTGATACCATTGGTTCGTTAATATTTGGTACACAACCATAATTGTTAGAATAAGTTCCATTGTTGCAAACATAACCATTCATATATTTTGGCTGCTGACAACCATTTGTATTGTTACACATATTTGAATAGATATGATTACCACAATGGTTAGGTATGGGCATATAACCATTATTTTGCATCTGTGGTGTTCTGCAGCGATTATTATAACTAATGTTTCCTGTATGGCACATATTATGATTTGTTTGTACTGACATTTGGGATTGATTTTGGCACATGCGATTTTGCAACATCTGTCCATTGCTTTCCCAAGTTGTTGCTCCATGTTGCATATAACACACAGTATGTGGTTGTCTGTTGTAGCAATGGTTTTGTAGAGGTTGATTTGTTTGAACCATTTGTGGACCCATCATTTGAGGCATCACGTTGCAATTCTGAGTTTGCATTACTTGAGGAGTTGGACTTGGTAGTGGTTGCATAGGTGTCAAACTTGGTGACATCATTTGTGGATGACACCTCACTGGCATTGGAGATTGAATCATGTGACTCATATTTGCTGATGGTGAAGGTACCATTTGGTTCAATGAATTAGCAGATGGAGAAGGCACCATTTGATTCATATTACTTGCAGCTGGAGACATCATCATTCGATTCATATTACTGCCAGCTGGAGAAGGCACCATCTGGTTCATACCATTACCAGCTGGTGAAGGCATCATGTGATTAATGCTTGGAACAGGTGACACTAGGGGATTTTGGACGGTTGCAAAATTAGCTGATGGTGAGGGCATTATCTGACCAACATTTGATGCTGGAGAAGGCAACATTTGATTCATATTTTGTGCAGGTGAAGGCATCATTTGATTGACATTTTGTACTGGTGAAGGCATCATCTGATTAACATTTTGTACTGGTGAAGGCATCATTTGATTCAGATTTACAGAATTTGCTCCAGCAGGAGACATGACATTACTGTTGATATGATTAAAGTTTGAGGAAGGAGAAGGTATAATTTGATTCACTATTTGATTGGGACTTGGTACAGGCTTTTGCGCAGTTGGAGGTTGTGATGCTTCTTGCCATGGTATTGAATTAAAATCAGATGTTTGAGTATCAGCCACTTGATTTAAATAGTGTACCATTTCATCTGGAATCACTAATTTGTTTTCTACCATTTCACCTTCTCCAACCTCATCAAGAACTACAGCTTGATTTGGATGAAGCTCTGTAGAGTTAACAGGCCCTTTAAGAGGTGATAAGGTAACGGAAGCTGGACGAGGCGGTGGACTTTTTCTATCTGTTTGAGTATGGCATGGTTCTGACATACGACGGGTGTCAGCACTGTTGGTGGTATTTGAAGTTGAAGAGGTATTTTCAGGAAGTTTGTTGGTTAACCATGTTTGTTGAAGTGCAGTTTGTTGTAGAGATATATTCTGTGTCTGAAACAAAAAATGAGTATAGATATGAAGACTTCACAGATTAAAGAAAGATACTAACCTGTAAGACTAAATTACTAGAATTGTTTGTTGCTTGCAGTCGCTGTAATTGTCCAGCAAGTAATTGTGAAGGAGGTGGAGGAGGTACGCCAACACCACCTGTTGTGGCGGTTGATAACTGGCTAGATCTTCTAGAACTACCCACTGAAATTGGATCATAAAACGAACTTGATCCCATACCTGGTCGCATACTGGATGCCTAAAATACAAAAATTATCAGTATTAATTTCTTCTTTCCATTCTTTTACAATGGAAACTTACTTGTGATGCAAGACTACTTTTCCTACTCATATCGGCACTGCGCATACTTCCATAATATGAGCTAACAGTAGAATTACTATCTCTTCTAATTTGACCTTGAGTATTACCCGGTGGTTGTAATCTTTGTTGCAAGTCAGTCAGCTGCGTTTTATTTTGATTTTGTGTCGTTCCTCCTTCTACTTTCAAATCGGTGATTCTACGATTTAAATCGGTTAGGCCAATATTTTTACGTTGTACTGATGTTAAAGAAGGTAAGGTGGCTGCAGATTTATTTTGAAGACGTAATTTGATCCTGTTTCGGTTCATTGCGGGTCCGCCTACTGTCACACTGGCTCGATCTGTTCCTATACCCACCATTGCTCTAAGTACTTCTGGTAAGTCTTCAATCTGAAATGAATGTATTGTCTATTAGTTTATCATTTTAAAGCGTGAACGCATGATATCAATAATGTACTGCCGCCGGGCAGAGTAAGGTTAAATTTACGTGATTAATTGGACATGTTTCGTCGCCAACAACAAATCCGAATAACTGACGTCATAAGAACGTCATTTATATTCCGTATTCTTCATATGATTAACTGTAATGTATATGATGTGTATTAGTTATCAAAAGTACATCTACCAGTTTGACGTCAGAAAGACGTCTAGTTTGCAATTGAAAAACGTCTTTTTCACGTCCTGATATGATGCTTTTTAAGCTGTAATATTTTGACGTTTTTCCATACGTGAATGTAGCATAACTGATGATCACGTAAATTAGACTTCACCCTTTCCATTCCATAAGAACATCGAACAAATGGATCATTGTACATTTTATGTTTTTAGATGACAATGAATACTTACCTCTAAGTCTTCAGTATCATATGGCCAAGCTGGGTCATCAAGAGGTCCATTTCTTTGCACAGCTGAAGTTGCTTCACCTGAGATATCATCGTGACAGCCTCCGGCTAACTGGGTTGCACCCAAAGGAGATCCTTGTTGTTGTCCAGGCGAATTAACATCAGACTATAAAAAGAAAATAATTAGATTCATTCAAGAATAAAGAGAAAAAACTTTATATACTTCAGATTTAATGCTAGGACTGCTCAGACTGGTAGTTTTATGACTTTGCATATCTTCACTGCGTGGACTTGAATCAATACCAGCAGATCCATCTTCATTTGGTCCATCAATACCTTTATGCTTCTTATTGGCATAAAATTCAGCACCATGAACAGTCTTGACGTGTTTTCGTAACGAACTAGGGTCTGTATAGCGTTTAGTACAACCGGGTGCTTTACAAACGTATGGTTTCTAAATAGACCAAGGCAAATATTAGTATTACATTAGTAAAATTAATTCGATTTAATGAAATAGCATACCTCACTACTATGAGTCCTATTTTGATGTTTTGCTCTATCTGATGCGTTGCTAAATGCTTTGGAGCAACCTGGATATTCACAAGTGTATGGCTTTTCTCCTGTGTGAGATCTTAAATGGGTCTTTAAATTTTCTAATCTTGAATATGCTTTATAGCAGCCTTCAAACTGCAATTTTCAAAATAAAAAGATACTTAGAATCGATGATAATAAGAATAAAAATTACTTACGGTGCATTTATGAGGTTTTTCACCGGTATGTCTTCGCATATGTACGACCAACATATATTGTGCCTTAAATGGTTTTTCTGCTCTTGAACAACCTTCCCATCGACAAACAAAGGACTTCTTGTTTGCGTGTATGTGATCATTATTGATATGCTGAAGTTTTCAATGAGATTAGATTAATACAAAATTGAATTTTCAATCTTTTGTTGTAAGTACCTTGACAAGATCATCTTGTGTAGGAAACTCTGTAGCGCAATCTTTCCAATGGCAGTTTGTCTCAATGAAGTCTCCCGGTTCATCTTTGAGATCTGCTTGGTCACCTTGTGTTTCTGATGATGTAACGCAATGTTGACCGGTTAAATTTGTTGATTCCTTTTTAACACGAGCCTTATTTCTATTTGAATCTGTATCTAATGATATTAAATTCGTGGTCTCTGGTTTTTTTCTAGTATCATTTAAAATCTGCAAATGTAAATGATTTAGATCTGAAAAGAATTTTTGAAATAGAACTTACATCAGTCTTAGGAATATTTTGACCAGTTGAAGTATGAAGTGGATGATGTGGAAGAGAGTACATGGGATGTGGAGGTGCTGGAGCTGGAGGCAGAGGTAGTAGCGAACCCGCGCTTCTAATTAAATGTGCTTGTAATTGTTGTAAATGCATGCTAGGATGTACCGCACTGAGTGCAGGACTGATAGCGCCAGCGGATAGATGTCCATATGATCCACTAGCGCTGGACGATCTCGATCCATTTACTATAGAAGCTAAGGAATTTGGCGAAAAACGAATCATGGAATTGATGTCGAAGGAATCTGAATATGGAGATGAGGAGAGGGCTCTTTTACGGGACTGCCTTAAACTGCCTGGACGAGGGCTGCTTAAACGAGACCCTAGAAAAAGTAACTTTTTAATGGTGGCTGAATAGTATTTTTGTTTGATTTGTCTTACCATCTAGACTAAATGGAAAATCACTGCTGGCCAAGGTTGAGTTTGGGTGCAACTCGGTTAGGCCACGTGCACTCAGGTACTCAGGAGACAAACCCAAGCCTGAAAACAAAACAAATGGCTTCGTTAATTATTTCTTTTGTGGCTGTAACATCTAAAGGTAAGTCCAAGCTTGATAGAACTAATCTAATTTGATTTGGAGAAAAGCAAGGCCAAATTTTCCAATTATGTGGTTCTTGGTGCCAAAGGTACCTCCTTAATATTGTATGATTTGTCTTCAATTTGAATGATTGCTGTCCTAGGTAATCTATGCTATCTATCTAGTAAGTACTTCCAAATAGATTTTGCTATTTGGAAAAATCTATAATACGTTGCCACATATAAATCTGACCTATTAAGCGAAACAGTAGTATTGCATTTATTTTTTCTTTTTATTTCAAAGATTTAAATGTTTCAGCGATTCCGATATCAGTAAATTTCGTTACGCGTGCAATAATTACGAGCAGACAAATATATGGAATGCAAAAATAAAAGAAGTCATAAAATATACGGGTTAAAGCGTTTAAAAATAACGCTCGATTTACATGAGAAGTTATGCGTCCGCATTACTACGACTTGAAGACGAGAAGAAAAATTGAAAACGTTAAAATTAAAACATAAATATTATTTATATGAACGTCAAGAGGTTTAATGTTTTATGAAAAATAGGAAATTGAAAAAATTTACGCTTAAGTTAGCGCAGGCATACACACATATCATGGAGAGATGAAGAAGAGACGCCGACATTGAAAAATTTCCTTAAGAAATGAAATAAATTTCAAATACACACACACACTCACGCACACACACATACTGATATAATTAATGAGATTGAGTTTGTTGACATTTCAAGTCAATCACTCAAATTTTATTGCGCGTAGCGCTGATATAGTCGACCAATCATTTTTTTTTCTTGTAAAAGAACAAACATCATTGTACAGAATTTGTTATCAACAAAACATTCATTTCCTTCATTTACATACATTAAAGATTGCAAGGCAGGGAATAAAAACAGAAAACATTCGTTTATTGCAAACGAAAAAAAATTGAAACTTACTAAACAAGATGTTCCGCAGGGAAGTATTCAGGGTCCACTTTTATTTATTTAAAACAATAAATTGATGTTTGAAATACAGAATTTAGTCTGGGTGATTGTACACATGGGTGACGTATGTTTCTTGTTGCACCAATATTCGGGATGTTTAAAATTAACCCACGTCGACCAACGCACACTGCGTATAAACTGAAAATAGAGAGAGGGCAACGGTTCATTAAGTAAATCGTCAGGAATTCCAGCAGCCAGCACCTACTTACATCCGTTTGTAATAGTGAGACAAATCGAAAGAATAATCTAATAATAATAAAAATAATAATTTTAAGATTTTCTTCGTTTTGTTCTACCAGAGAATAATTTGCAGCCAGTCGTAATAAAACCAAAGATTATTCTGATTAAACAAGACAGAGAGGACGAGTGTACTGTGACCACTTGACAAACTGGGTAAGAAGAAAAGTAATCCATGCGTAATCACCCATAAAAAGTCATGTGTTGTATTAAAGGAGATGTGCTTTTGAAAGCATACAAGACCTGCTGTATGCATCTGGTTAGAATAAAATATGTACCGACGACTACTCATAATCTATTTTCGTTCGGTTTTAAAATGTATAATGTCTTATTTTTGTGATCTTTTTTACTGACAGATCCACGGCTGTAAGTAATTCACAGCGGAATTCTAAGAAAATCGTTTCAATAGCAAAAAACAAACGCTGCCCTGCTATTCTGTTTCAGAAAAAAAATCCAAATGTAGTTAGAGATACGCTCGGGATTGTTCCAAAAATACAATAAATGCTTTAACACTAATTCCAACAATTGTTTAACTAATCTAATGAAATATTCAATCAAGTTTTGAAATTAGAAGTATGGTAGATCCAGAAGGGTTGGAGGAAAGTCAATCTGGCCAGTTGGTTTACACATCTAGCATAGCATTGTGGTTGCTGGCACTTCACGTCAGCTGTCTTTCTCCGATGGACAAATATCAATTGACTAGACAAACCGAGAGACTAAAGCAACCAAGACAATATTGTATTGTCTAACAGACAGGATCGTTATATGAGAAAACCAATTTGGTGTTACTCAATGCAAACTCTTCGAGACATCCCACATCTATGGTTATGAAAAAAAAAAGATAGAAGTCAAGTCTAAATCCATTACGACCCATTTTGGAACCATTTGGGAACAGACTTGTAATCTTGTTAACCTATTTTCGAGAATAAAAGATTCAGTGGACAATCTTTGGCGATGCTGTAAACAATGTCAGAAAATTTAAATCCAGAAAGATGGTTAGTACCAAATCAAACCAAGAGTTAGAACAATACAGCAAGTGAGACTTATAAGACAACTCGATAGGAACATCTATAGCAAATTCTATTCAAGATTATTTTATGTTCAACTGGGCAAAATAAGTACAAATAAGAATAAACTATGATACAAATACAAAATTGAATTTTGCCCGCCGAAATGACTCGTGGTCACACAATAACCTAGTAGTAGATATTACTGCAATGTCAAAATGGAGGTACTAACTGTAATCAATTATTTAACTTGGTAAAAACAATTTCCAAACTGAAAATACCTTAAGATATACCAACACCAATACATACAAAGTGGAAAGATTGCTTTAATCTTTGTGCAAAAATCCATAAAGAAGCAACTCAAAATTATGTCAACCTAAATCAAAGCTAGACATAACTAGACAATGAACGATAAAGCTTCAGATACTAAAAAATAAAAATAAAAACCTAAAATAGCAAAAATCCGAATTAGCAAAGCTAACAGACAGATAGACGAACCAAATCATATAAATAACTAGGCTACCGCAGATTTAGATTTCTTACTACGGTGATTAGAGAATTGAATCAGCAAATGAATTGCTTTTAATACAAACACTAGAAGAAAAAATGAATACAATGCCACTACGAAGAAAAAGAATATTAAAGCTATGCCTACTTTATTGCCCCAAAAAGGGAAAAGAACAAGAAATATCTAGTCAACATCCTGTGCTTCCTCAACAACGCTATTGTATACCACAAATTGGATGTTTTGGATTATTAATTGAAAATTGTCAAAATATTTTTGTATGATAACATGTGACGATTTTGACAAGACATAATGTCATTGCAAAAACATCCAAGATATTTTTTCCCTCTTATTTAAATTAATAGCGAAAATAAGGTGTTTCCCAAGAAACTTTTAAGGGCCACTTCTATTTTGTTTTGTTTTCGAAATGTTCTAATTTAATAAATCAGATATTTGTATAAAACCAGGAAAGATCTTTCAAATTCAAATAATAATAATAATTAATAAACTCGGCTATAAAATGTCCTTCGTCCGTAATAAGAATTTAATTCGTAGCTCAAATCAATAATTTAATTTATATTAAAACCAACGCAAACTATTTAAATTCAGAAGATTGCTGCCCCCGACCGATCGTTGGTTAAGTATAATGTACGATAACTATACCTAATTAATATGTTCCGCCTACCATGTAAACAGTAAAACCTTATCAGTTCCATGATGTAATATGGGAATAAATGAAGTATTCAGGAAATTAAATTAAATAAATGAAATTATAAAATTAATTTTTATTTTCTATAAATTACAATGGCTTGTTTAAACTCTATGCTATTTATAACATCCGCATACAAGAGACTTTTAAGGAAAAAGGTTATCGTTCGGCATAAAGAAGGAAAAGTTAATCTAGGAATGAATACAATGACCTTCATTCAAAGATAAGTCAGAAATTGGTACAATCAATGTTTAAAAAGCGGGAGTTATTTCCCTTCTTGATGTTTTTAAATTACGATAGTATTTCGGTATACAACAAAATAGGTAGACAGCTGACTGAGTCGAAAAAATGAAAAATCAACCCGTAACAATGACAATTATGTGGTTAACTTCCGTTGGCCAAATTTGAACGTACAGAAAGTGGAATCAATAAGAGCAAAATCGCGGAAATAAACCAAAAGCACTTTTGAGCTGTGCATCACAGTAACTGAGGATTTCGGAAACAAGCGGTAGACTCATTGTCAAAGAGGACTGTACAAGATCTATAAGGATTTAACCATTTTAGATACTCAAAGATTTGAATTTGCTAGCATTATGTTAGGTGAAGTAGCGGTGGCCACAAGACCTGAAAGAAGAGCAGCAGACGTCTAAATATAGTGACATCGAGTCTGTTAAACAGATTACTTTCCCAAAACCAGTATGTCTTGGGTGCAGTAGCATCAGCAGAAACAGCATTTGCCTAAAAAACAAAGAGATGCTGTTAGGGCAAATTCTTTGACATCTCATTTAGCACAGTGGAGCAGATGGGACAAGTTGCCCTGTCAGTACGGTAGGCGAGAGGAGGCTAGAGCCTGAATGTGAATCGACTACTCGGGATTGATCACATAAAATGGACATTATGCTCTAAACAAACAATCTAGTTATCTTGATTCAAGAAAAGCCCAGACGGGAAAAGAGACTAAGGTTACGTTCCTCTAAAACAAGCATCATGCGGTTCCCTCAAAAAAGGAAATGAATGAAATATAGGGGAAGGTAAAGTATCTTAAAGTCATAAAAAAAGAGAACAAATGGATCTTTTCCCATGTACTTGCACTTGCAACCGAGTGACATACCGGTTAAATCAGATCATATAACAACGCTTGATTAGGCATAAGAACAGACTACATGACAGTTAAATTCATCCCTTCGAGATTATCATACCACATAAAGGGGAATGGGAGCAAACCGAAAGCAGACTAAAATGTAGTCATCATGGAATCAAAGGCAATGAAAAAGCTGACGAATTGACAAAGATTCAGAAATAACGTACTGTTCTGGGAGTAACAAAAATACTGAACGAGAGCACAAATGCATTTGCAACGTGGCACTTGAATAAAATGGGACTTGTACCATGGAGACCTTGAATTGAAATACTGCGAGGCTTTAAAACGCAGAAAACGAATCAACTACAATTCCAATAGAATCGATCTTGTTATATACAAGCTGTTACAAGACATGAACCGGATAGCTCTCAAGGAAAATAAAACCTTGAATCTTTCAAGATGATTTATCTGCGTAAATAGTGGACGCAAAAGCCCCCAGTGCGGGGGGGGGCGAAGGATTTGGGGGCCCCACAGTCTTTACAGATATGAAATAAAAATAGCCATATAATTAGATAAGTCTGATAAGCGAAATTTCTACTGTCCAGTTCATTTGTTTTGTTATACGAGGGTGGTCTGAAAAGTTTCCGACTTCAACGTGAAGATGGCAGCACTCGTAAATAAAAGCTACTGAATTTCGTTGTTCATCTGTTACTCACCAAAGTTTCAGCCATTTTGGACGCGCAGTTTTTATGTAACAGTTGTTTGAGTGAGTTGATGTGAGTTTTTTTGTGAAAATGGACAAAATCGAGTATCGAGCTGTCATTAAATATTTGTTTTTGAAAGGCAATACGCCTTCGCAAATAAAAGATGAGTTGGATTCTGTGTATGGGGACTCTGCACCATCATTTACCACAGTGAAATTTTGGGCTGCTGAATTTAAACGTGGCCGTAAGAGCTTGGCAGACGATGAACGTTCGGGACGTCCAAAAACTGCAACTACCGACGAAAACATCGCCAAAGTTCACCGAATGGTGCTAGACGACCGCCGAATTAAAGTGAGAGAGATAGCAGAGGTTATGAACATGTCAAAAGAACGTGTTTGTCACATATTAAATCAACATTTAGGCATGAGAAAGCTGTCCGCGCGTTGGGTGTCGCGTTTGCTCACGTTAGACCAAAAACTTGTTCGAATGAATATTTCCAACGCTCTTTTGGCGCAGTTTAGGCGAAATAAATACGAGTTTTGGCGCCGATTAATTACTGTAGATGAAACTTGGATACACCATTATACGCCCGAAACAAAAATACAGTCCAAACAGTGGACTGCAAAGGGGGAACCGGCTCCAAAAAAAGCAAAAACTGTTTTTTCGGCTGGGAAAGTGATGGCGACTGTTTTTTGGGATAGTCATGGAGTTATTTTAATCGATTATCTTCAAAAAGGGGCCTCAAAATTATATTTACGCCACTGTGCAAGACGGGATCGAGTTAAACCGAATTAAATCCTTTTAACCCTCTAGGAGTGTCTAGATTTCATCCTTCTTAAAAGAACTGAAATACTTCTTCATCGCTATTGACAATACAAGTTCCATATCCATAAAAACAAGACACTAATTCAAGTCCCACCTTGATAGGATAAGTCAACAGAAGACAGACGCACGAGACGAGGATAAAAAATTGATAATGGGGAGATAAAAAAGAACAACATGTGACGAAGAAAAACGAAGACAGAAGTTACAGTTTCAGTGTTTTATTACAGAGTTTTTATGTCCAGCTCTAGGAAGTGCATGTGTTAAAACAGAAACACATTAAATGAACAAATGGCGATTTTAAAAACAAAATTGTGTTTCAACAAAAATCTGATGATCTATCCTCACGTTACAGCCTGCTTAAATAAAACAGCAGCAGCCACGAGCAATATTTTACATAAGATGCATTAATGATTTATTTAACTTACAGATTCTTGTTTGTTTTTCAATGTACACATAATATTGTAATATCCAGCAGCTTATTTTGAATACATTTTATGTTTATTTATGCATGCCCACGGAAAATTAAAACGTGCTCCGTTCCATTTCTCCATTTATATTTTTAGAAGTTATGAATGTTTGTGTTTTTTCTCTCCTCCTAACGTTCCAGATTGTTTTATTGAACTGATGTGTCGACACGGTTCTTAAAAAAAGATGTATATTTTAACAAGAATTTGCTTTAATAAAAATCAGGTTTTTTTATGTTTTAGGTTAGAATTTAGTTTGAAAAACCAAAATAAAAAGTTTAAAAATTTTCTTCAACGCCGGATGTGGTAAAATGCACCCTCTCTCTTGTTAATTAAAACCGACACGTACAGTTTGTTTTTTTTTTATTATTAGACAATAAATAAACCTAGAAGGGGTTTTTTATATACAAGATGACAACCCGCATTCTCCGATTTCTTCTTTCATTGTGAGTAGAAAAAAAATCTCCTTTAAAGGGTGTAAAAAGGGGGCTATTAAGGAAGTTAGCAATTGAAGAGAATTGATTTTAAGTATTCTAGGAAAATCAAAAGAGAGACAAAAGGCGTAACCAATTTAAACATTTGGTTGTCTTCTTTACGTGTTTATTTACAAAGGTTGAAGACCTAATAATTACTAAATAATGACAAGATAAATTTAAAAAATGTGGAATTTGCATTAGTTTTAATAGTGGAATAAATTACAATTCCAATTTTTTTAAAATTTTTATTAGCTTTATGTAAATTAAGTTTTAATTAAAATATCCACAGAGAGCATTAAAAATTGTAAAGAAATTACTGAATATATTCTTATGAAGAAGGAAAAAAATCTTAAAACCTAATAGAACGGTAATATTTCAACATGGGATTAGATTAGATTAGAATATATAAATGACAGTAATTTTTAATAAAGCTGGTATAAAATAGTACACATCAATAAAGTCTTTATTTTATGACGTAAAGGCATGTTTGGAATCAAGCTGAGAGAATGTTGTGTTATTTTATTAGATATTAAAATATCGAACGGGTCGGCTATAAAAAATGACGAACAGACATTTATGACATAGTTTTTACCTTTTTTTTCTTGCTCTATCAATATATGTTTAAATATAGAAATATTTTTTTTAACGTGTTAGAACACGAATTGTTTATTTTTGTTTAAGGTCTTGGTCAATTTCGGAAAATAAATGATTGATATTTCTAAGCATTTCATATGTCATTTTTGACTTTTTAGACAGTATCTATAGCAGATGAGTTATGGATTGCATGCAAAAACCCCATACAACATAATACGAATTCATTTCGATTTCTTTTATAACTGTTCATTCTTCCATATTTTACATTTTGTATATGCCAAAAGGCAAAAACAAATAGAACACACACAGGGTGTTCCGTACCAGATAGCTTAACTCATTAATGCTCAGAATTATTTTTTTCGGAGTTTGCCTAAAACCACAAGTTTGGTATTTGTTTGACGTATGATACATCACACGCTGGGCATTACGAAAATTAATTTTAGACATGAAAACTTGGCGCACATTTTCCACAACGGCGCTGTTGTTTCTTGTTTTTCAATCCAGTGTTCTTTCCCATCAAAAGCCATCAAATAGTGGTGAAGATAAAATTGCCAACACTATTCTCCTACAAAATTCCAACAATGAAATATTTTCGCCTCGTAAGGCTCGACGGTATAAATACTACATCTTCACAACAGACCCATTTAGGCAAAAACTTCTCATTTGGTCAAACCATTCCATTCCTTTATTGTAAATATTTATAACAGACAGTTGATCAACCCGCGCGATAGATTTCGCTATTTTGGACCACCGTTTGCAGGTACCTTTAGTTTTATAAACATTTTTATCGTGTACATTCTATATTGCAGTTACCTGGCAGTTGTGTCAACGAATCAGTGTTATGTTGGAAGATGTATCGCAAATAGCGTATTAGATACCTTGTTTGTCCTTCTTTAAATCTTTGAGAGGAGTTTTTTGTATTCGATCGGATCTTACTGTCCCGACACAAAATAATTTATTTTCTGAAATGGTCTCTAATAAAGTAATGGAAGTAAAGTAATTATCGAGAAAAACAATACTTTGTTCTTGTAGATAATTTAGGCACCCAATGTTTTCCCTTCAACTTTATCTCCAGCACCAGCAGTATAGGTATCAAATTTTATGAGACAGAAACATCAAAATTTAAATCCAAACCGGATTAGTTTCCCTCTAATAAATTGCTTCATACTATGTCTTCCATAGTATGGTTCCATTGCCTCATCCTTCGATATTCTATTTATGTATATGATCTACTAAAAGGCTTGAAAATTTTGTCACTTGTCAATTTTCGAATTATCGTTAAGGTGAAAAAATCTGTGGATACTTTCAAATTCGTTTCTTGGCAAGGAATTGCTAACCAAGGCTTTGTTGGTGTCGGATCGAGTTTCCCAATAATAATAAACTAAGGCAACTTCAAGAGATTGTGCGTCTAAGAATTGGTCATAACATTCATCATTAGACTCCAAGCTCTCCAAATAGTCTTTTGGATCCTCTGAATTGTACAGTTTCTTGGTGCAAACACTTCTTTTACACAATGTCTTGGGACTGCAAAAAGACATCCCACAAAATAAGAATATAAGCGTTTAAACGTTTATTTTTAAAACGATACTAATTTACATAACCTCAAACTTACCTACAACTAATTTGTAGCAATCCTTCTATGACCTTTCAACTTCAAATGGACCTGAGCTAGTGCATAAGTAGCACACCAAATAACTTAACCTCAAAAGCGGTCGTGTTTTGGATATGATAAATCGTACGTCGGGCATTAATGGATTAAACGCGTATTGGTCAGGTCATTTTAAGTCGAAAATGTCTAATTCGAAAATCAATCGTTACGAAGTTGTGGCCACTTCAAGCTATTATGAAGTATCGGCAAAAATTGGAAGAGAAGGTGACTGCCGAATACCATAGATGTAACACTATAGATTCTAAAGGCCAACTTCGAAAGCAGCATAATTTAGAGTCCAATTCTGAATTGTGCCAATTTTCGTTATTTACAATTCAGAAAATTACAACTTCGACAATGAATTTCTGCGCAATGAATACCATAACCTTTTGATGTTATTTAAATTATGTTTATGTAGAATTTGATGTACCCAGTATGTTCTTGCTTTGCGTTGGTTACGTTTTATATTACTAATCGGCAACTAACATCCGTAATTATATAACCTATGAAAAGCATTTTAATTGCAAAATTGATTTTCAGGTTTGCAGCTTTTTACAAATAAAAAACGTAATAAAAACCAAAGTTCAATGTTGAAGATCCCATCTCCATAGGACCGACCGCTCATTTCTAGTATCAGAAGTTTCATTTTCGCATGATATTTCCTTCTCGATATATCAGACATTTCCTTGATCTAAACAAATGACGATCAATGTCATTACTATTCACAATTCCTTTCCTTTGCTACACTAAGTTCAATGTGGAAGATTCCATTTTCCTTCGAGATTATTAGAAAGAAAGAAAAAACAAATGATGATCAGTTTTAATGCATTTAATGCTCCAAACCATTTATGGTAGTCGAAGTTAGGTTACACCATTTATAGCATCGAAAGTTTCATCTCCGTACGATAAACAAATGATGATTGATGTTACTATTCGAAATTCCTTTCTTGTGCTAACCCAAATCTAACTTCGAAGATCTCAGTTCAGTACGACCAACCGTTTTGAAGATATTAAACAACAGTCGAAGAAAAAGCAAAATGAGTTCATTTAATGCTATGAGTTAACAATTTCAAATAGCCAAATGCAAACAAAAACAAAAGTCAAATGCCGGAGGTGGGATCATTGGATGGCTTTCAGATGTTTCTTACAAACGACCAAAATCTCATGTCTGTACAATTCTCGATTCCTGGTATTAATGGTAAGTCTTAATTACTCCGGAGAAGAAATATCTCAAAATTCAATTTATTCAATTTTTCTTTGAACAAGATTATAAAATTTGATTTTTCCAAAACATTGCTTAAATCCCAAGAGATCAGATTGACTACTTGGAGCCCCTTTTAAGCGGATTATTGGTAAAATTCCGTAGAAACTTTGGTTGATGTGTACTGTGTGTTATTATATTTGGTAAAGTCAGAATACCATAACTGTCTGAATTCATCTTTTACCAAAAAAGCCAAACAAAATTACCGAATTACAGAAAATTTAGACAAAACTGTAGTTTAATTTTGCCAAGATATTGCCAAAATGCAAAGAGGTTCGACTGACTACTCGGAGCCCTTTTTGAAGTGGATTATTGTAAATATTCCATAAAAGCTTTGGCCGATGTGTTCTGAGCGTTTATTATTAGTCAGTATACCACAATTGAATCAGCTGTAGTCTTACCGTGGGAAATCTACGGTTAGCATTACAATTATTGAATTACAGTGTTTTGGACAAAACTATAGAATCTTATTTTGGCAAGATATTGCCAAAAAGTCAGATTGAATAATTGGTGACCCTTTTTCTAAGTGGATTATTAGAAAGATTTTAGTAGAAGCTTTAATCGATGTTCTTTGTGCTAAAGTCAGTCGTTTTACTTCAAAAAGCAAATATTATCTAAAAATGCAGATTTACAATGACTGAATTACAAAAATTTTTAACAAAACTATCGAGTTCCATTTTTGCAAAAATCTAAAGAGCCTTAAAAGCTTTGACGTACAAACTTACCATGAACAGAAGTGGCTGTGGAGTGCTGCAAAGAGTAGAGGTACTCCATGTGGGGCGGCAGACGGTAGGCGGGGTGCAGCTCCCGGCCCAGCAGCTGGAGGCCGCCGCCAGGGCTACCGCTCACCCTATAAAAGAAAAATTATTTTTAATATTTCGCAATCTACAATTATCAAAGTAAGCTAAACAAGAGGAAAAGGCAAGATTTGCTTGTTTTAAAGTGAAGGTATTTTTTTGTTTTCATAACTTATTGTTCTTCCTTTGTTGAGAGAAACAAAAAAGCAATTCGCGTTATTGTTAGTTAACTGTATTTACCAACATAAAAGTTCTAAAACGACTAGATTATCCCAAGTAGAACAAAATAGCTCTGATTAAGTTCTGCCTCCGCTCTGTTTAAAAGAGTAACCATAAATTCAATTATCAAAAATTATTGGTTTTCCGTGATTGTAAACAAAACACTACATTTGATTGATAGTTAACATTCTTAAAACTTTCAATTACACTTTATTTTTAATTTGAACAAATTGTATTTCTGTAATTATAGTCAAAAGAATACACCAAACTGTATTTTGTTGTTCACGGTAGAATAACAAAATTTCGCGTTGGAAAACAATAAAAAGTGAACGTGTAAAGCTTCTTATCAAATTAATTCTCCATCGTTTAATCCAGTTCTAAATCTAAAATCACTATTGCTATTAGATTGGAACGGATCGTGTTAATGCGGAACGCTATTGTCTTCTAAAATGTGTACAGTATAATACCAAAGACATCATTGATACCAATGTCAAACAATTCAATTTTCAATCAATTTCTGCATTATAACGACGTAACGGAAACAGCATTGAAATGGAAAACGTCTATATTTCTGGTAATCAAAATATGATTAAATGATAATTGGCAAAGGGTGTTATTTAAAGTTCTTTTCACTTAGAAAAAGATGTAGGATGTGCCCTAAGTTGATTGCTAGACTTGAATTATAGTTGATGCCACTTAAATTATAAGAATGCTTTGGAAAAACCAATATGATGTCCTGATAATTTAAAAGTACAGTTTTATGGTTCTCATTAACAATTTCTACATCTTTCTCAACGGTTAATCCTCTTAACAAACTATCACTGATCCATCTAAATAAATAAAACTAACACCAATAATAAATCAATTTTAATTCTCTATTTCACCTCCTATCAAATTATCTATCAAATCCTTAAAAATTCATCCAAATTTCCATTCCTTAATTAAAATTCTTTACACTTCATCGATCTATCGAATCGAACCATAAAGCAATCCCAACTTAATCTCCGATCATTAAATTATACTTTCAGGAAACGGGGTATTTATTTTCGAATTGTAAGTTATCAGCGATGCCGACAAGAGTTGACATGGAATTAGATACCGCTTTTAAACAGTAACACACCTTAGTGGGGCAGGACGTGTTCTATGCAAATGCATTCAAATAATGTATAATGTATTGAAACGGGCAACGACGGGCGTCGTCTCTTTCTCCCTTCATGTGTGCGTGTATCTTTTATTTTATACACACACGATCGAGAAACGATCGATCCTAATAATTAATTCAAATTACTTGTGCAAGAACGGGCATACGAGCAAGTTTTTAATTGATCTTGATTTAATAATACATCAACGCCTTTCGAGAGAAAAACCCACGTTGGATTTATAATATATTTATAGGAGCGTGTGTGAGTGAGGTCTGATGGTTGTTTAATGATAAAAAATAAAATTTTTTGTGCAAATATAAAATTTGGATTCTTCCTACAATTTTTAAATTTTTTCTCTTACTGTCTGTCTTAAAATACATTCTAGGCCATAGTTTGCAGTAACAGAAACGAGTATCAGTCAAAATATCCAGGGTAACAATTTTGCCCAAATACGAATTGCAAGTACTATCTTGATGGTAAGACCAAGAACTGTTTAAAACTCCAAGAAGCAAAAACATGTAAAGGCAAACCGAAGTAAGTATTGTTCATTTTTAAATTCTTCCTCTTACTATCTGCCCATAAAACATAGTTTAGGTCTTACGCTGCAATAGCAAAAACGAAAATCAGTCACAATGTTCATTTTAACAGTTTTGACCAAATACTATCTTGGTGACAAGACCTAGACCTAATTAAAACTTTCAACAAGCAAACAAATGTAAAAGCTAAATCAAAGTAGCCAATACTGATTTGGTATTACCTTTAGACCAAGAGCGTCAAAACTCAGCGTAGTCATTTTCAATTTATCTTTCAGTTTTCAAATTCTTTCTATTACTATCTATCCTAAACACATTTTACGGTTTGTACTATAGAAAAAACATAAATCAAAAGAGCTCAGGGTAACAATTTTGCCCAAATAGGAATTGCAAGTAGTCATGGTGTCAAGACCAACAAGAAAAAAATGTAAACTAAACAAATTTCCATTTTTTTTCTATCTGCCCCAGGACACATTACTTAGCAATAGTAAAAACGAATATGAAAGTACTCAGGGTAACAATTTTGCCTAAATACGAATTGCAAGTACTACCTGAGTGGTAAGACCAAAACCTGTTTAAAACCTCCGATAACCTTTAATTTCTTTCTCTTAGTGTCTGTCTTAAAACACACTTTAGGTCTTACTCTGCGCCAGGAAAAACTAAAATCAGTCGAAATGCTTAGAGTAATGATTTTGCCCTATACGAATTACAAGTACTATCGCTAAAACCATCTAGGCATTGCACAAAAATAATCCAAGAGATCTGCAAAATTGGTTGAAAGAAAATTATCTTCCTTTCAGAATGGATGTTAGGGTGTTGAGAAAGAAATTCACGCAAGGAGACCAGATTGAGTATAAATGGCTCAACATCATTTACGAGATTATACTAATAAGACTAGAAAAGCTCAAGATTATCAGTAAACCGTCAAATCAATCTTGGCAGTGCACAGAAATAATCTCGAAATGTAATAAAGGAAGAATTGCTGCAAAAATTCGTTCAGGATCCACAGATGGGGTATATAAATAAATGTCTCAACATCAATTACGAAATTAAACCAAGACCAGAAAGCCTCGACGTTATCATTAAATAGTAAATCAATCTTGGTATTGACTTTATGGTATAATTCATTATACCTATCACTCTAGAGATACGAAATCAATTTTGATTTATTATGATGATCTAAACTGACAATGAGAACTGTTAGGTACCCGTTATTATACTTTTAGCGCTTCGATTGAACTCTTTTCCCAAGAGAATAAAATTAACCGTTCTTTTATTTGCACATAAACCAATAGTAAAATCAGTAAAATAAATAAAACTAAATAATAAAATACAATCGAGCATTCAAAGACGTGTTGATTACAGGCTCGTATTATTAAGAATAAAAAGAGAAAGAAAAAAAATGCAAAAACCAATATAAACACACGCCTTAGAATTTTTATAGTCGTATAAAAATGAAATTCAAACTACATTAACAGTCGCGTCATGTTACAGAAGTCCTGCGAAACTAACAAAATGAAATTCTTCATATATAAAAGGGTTAAAATGATGATCATTCCTTTGGCTTGCACCATTCGACCTTACATAAAACGAGAATAAAGTTAATCGTATTCGAATAATATACCCGTGTTTAGTTCGCACCTCGGATGTGGGAGGTTTATACAGTTGTTTCCGCAACAATGCTGGCTGATCTTTCTTGAAAGAATTAATGAAAAGATTTTTTTTCATTTGTTTTCTTTTTTTTTGTTTTGTACTGTTAAACAAATGTAGTTGGTTATGGATTGTATACTTCAGATCCTCAAAAAAATTAAAACAAAATTTAATGTGCGAGTTTAACATTTTAGTGGTTATGTAAAAAAAGTGAGATTAAATGAAATGAGAATTAACAATTAGAATTCTCAAATCTACATATTGCGGTTTCTAGAAATTCTGCATCACCAAACAAATCGGCGCATGAAAATTGAGGCAGGAAGGAATTGTTACATACCACGATTATATATACTGGAGTTCTGAAATTGCATCAAGTTGGATTGTTCTCTTTAAAATCCATAAATCAAAAAACAGAATACATAATTGACGTTATTCCAAATTGAATAGTCTCTAGTAATTAATAAAAGTAGGGTTAGGTCGATTTACATTTGTTTCTATCATCTGTTCATTCACACAGCACAGAACAGGCGTCATGAATATTTAATCACAGAAAACCAATAAGCTATAATTATCATCGCAAGAATTAATAACGGAACAACTGGCTTGTTTCTTGATTAAGCATTGAAATCGCCAGCTTTCTCGGTTCTTTCGGATTAAAATTTCGCATATAAACAGGGATAGAATAGAATTTTATTATGCAACTAGGCACTAACAATAAACTTTCAGATTATTAGTATAGGCAATATAAATTTTGTTGCGTTTTCCAATAAACAGCTAAAAACGAACAATCCTTAACAAGGAGTGGTGCCTCATGTATATATCTGAGTGTGTGTATACGTCTCCATTCATGAATATTTAATTCACTGATCGAACTCGAGATTGGAGAAATTCACGACACTACAACTACCTTCGTGCCAATTACCAGGTTTACTTCGATTTATCGACATTATAAAAGTGGGATCCCTGAAAAATGTCCTTATCATTACTACTTTTTGCTCGTTTAGAAACAAAGAAGCAAACAAAAAGTGTAAAAAGATAAATTGAGTGTTAATAAAATTTCTTTCTTGGTATTGTAGTACACGATGAGAAAGCTTTAAACAAGTTCATAATTGAAATGCATCAATCATTTGAGTTAATAATTTATATTCATCCAATCGATTTGAGCTTTATATTCCTAGTAAAGTTGAACACACACATATGCGTGAGACAATGTTCGTGTATCGAGTTAGTTCACCAGACTGTATAATGCACAATCACATGCCCTATTTATTTATTAAACGAATCGTTAATTGCTACCAATGTCGTTTTCTGCTGGTAAAAACAATGAATGGAATTTTTATTGTTTTTATTGCAGTTATTAAGTTACGACACTTTCAATTTTTTATTTTCCTACTTCAATTAACTTTGAGGTTAGAACTTGATATTAAATACATACGTTAACGATATTCTTGACGGTTATGCATGCATGTAAGCGATAATTGTTTTATATAGAATTATGTTAAGACAAGTTTTATAAATACTGAGGTTACATAAACAAAAAAAAATTAATCAAAACTTTTAGTTTGTTTTTAGTTTTAAAATAAAAGATAAAACTCGCTTGACCTCTTTTTTACAAAGCAATCTAATATTATTGATTACTGACCTTGTATATTTGTCATCACCTTAGGTTATGCTGATAAAGTTAATTAAAAATAACAAAATATCTTCTAGAGTGAACCTAACCTCATTTAATTTCATTTAATCTAACCTAACTTTATACAAGCCACACTAATCTAACAATAAATCAACCAACACATCCAGTCGTGCTCTAATTTAATTTGAATTTAAACAAAATTAATTTAATAAAATCTTGATTTAACTTAACCTAACCGAAACTAACCCCATCTTGAGCAAACCTAACCAACTCGATTCAATCTTATTAAATTAAAATTTATCTAAAAATTGTTAGGTTAGAACTAATCTAATCTAATTCCTCTAGTCTAATTTGACTCGATCTGCACCATATAATTCTTAGTTTAGAATCAACTTGACTAGATTAATCTAATCAAATCTAACCTTCACTAAGAAGTGACTAGATTAGTCCTATTCTAATCTAACCTAACCTAACTGAATCCAATTCAATCCAACTATATGTAATTTATTAAAGAATCTTTAAGTTGAGATTAAAGAAGAAGAGTTATCCTCTCTTTTCATCAAGAAAACGAAAATGAAAGGTTCAAGGGAACCTAGGAGTCACATGTTGACAAAGTTGTGATCAGGTCGTAAATCTCTTGGTTTTATACGGCCATTACCAAATTAAAAGTATATCATGGCTCAATTGATGACCAAGTATAGAACGCAGCACTACTGTCCAAAGACTAGTTATAACCAAAACGATGAGTATACAGTGGAACGGTCAGCATTCGCTACTTAGATAAAGAAGGTAGTCACGACGGCTTCAAAATGCGAGATCCAAGGTTATGGTTTGACAGGGGAATCAACACAGGAATCCAATTTTATCGGTGGCAAATACAGACAAAGTTTTTTTTACCAGAAAGCGCAAAACCTTTGGATAGGCTTGCTATGACATAACAAATCAATTTCATCTGGCAACAAGACAGACAATACCCTAAATATATGAAAAGAGGAAAAAACTATTTTATGTTACCTTGCAGACAGGTACCTTGTCAAGAGAAGACTCGAAGTCGTTTTTCTTACTTTCATAAGAGTATTTGATAGATTTGGACGGAGAACAAAGGAAGGCAGAGTATGTAGTTAGGTTAGGACAACTTAATCTAACGTGCCCTAAATCTCATCTAATCAAACTTAATCTTAACTTACATCTCATCTGATTCACTCTAACACAAATTAAACCTAAATTAATCCAATTTTGATCAAGATTCAATAGTTCATCTGTTCAATAGTAGCTCAGTAAACTCATGGTTGCAACCAGAAATGGATTACCATACCTGTCAATAATAAATCCGCTATTATTTAACAAAGTTCCTTCTCTCTCATCTATATTTATTTATTTTGATCAATAAATCAGAAACTAGAACATACTACAATTTCCGCCAAAACTCATAAGGGAATTGTGCTAGGTTCAAATGATTATACAATATCCCTTATGGCCTCCTCTCGTAAGGTTAGAATGACCTTGATAATCTAGTTCTAGACCATGGAGACTTTTGACCAGTAAGTCAAAAACTATAACATACTCTTTAAGCCAAAATAGAGATTGTGCGGGATCTTTAATTTCACTTCCAGTTAGCTGTATAATAACCCTCTAACTATTGAGATTTTTGATCAGTAAGCCAAAAACCATAATATAATACAGTTTCAGCCAATCTTATCGAGAACCAAGGAATCTTTAATTTCACTTCCAGCTGACTATATAATATCCGTTTTGGTCTCCTTTTATGAAGCCAAAATAACCTTGATAATCTGGAAAAGAATTCCAGTCATTTTCAATCAGTCAATCAAGAACTATCGATTTTGATTATTGTAAGTAAGTACAGTAACTCCCAAAGGGTTCGATCTTACACTGATTTATAGTAGAGAAGTGCAAGATGAATTTATGTTTTAGGTGTACAAATTGACAGAATTACAAGAGAAGCTATTGTCAGCGTAAGAAGTTCAACTATCATCACTTCTGAAATGTAAGTAAAAACAAATTTTTTATAAATCCAGAACCTTCAAATATACCGTGCTAGTTGTTATGTTTTCATCTCAATTACTGAAGAAGTAAGGTTAGAATATTTTTAATAGTTTTTAAGGGAAAACAAATTAAAATTGTTTGATTCCAGTTAAAAGATAACTTATGAAAGACCCACGCTATTATTTTAAAGGTGAGGTTAAGTTAATAACATTCGAAAAGACAAAAACAAGTAAAAACAAAAGAAGAAAAGTGACGCACCATACCTGCAACAATGAGCACAATATTTTACAATATGAAAGGGTGTGGGATTACTCGCAAATGATAAAAATTGGGTTGATCTTTTCACGAAAGAAAGTAGCAACTCCTGTTTATGCGTAATAAAGTTGTCGTAAAATTGTGAGTTGTGTGGATACAGGTTATGGGTCGCTTGGTTAATAGCAACTCATGCTTGTTAGTTGACACTTTGTCGTTTATTGACTGCCGTAGGTGTTCTAATTCCGTTTTGTATACAATAAGCAAAAGTATTCACAAAAGATAATGAATTTTAAAAAGATGTGTAATTCGTTTAATATTTATCATAAAAACTATAAGCGTTTCCGGTTATAACAATTAGTAGATATTTACATGACTCTTTTAATTATTGTCACGTAGATAAAAACCGAGAACACACAGATATGCACGCACGCAAAAAGGAAGTTGAATAATTGTGATATTATGTGGTAGGTGTAAGGAAGAATTATTATAACACGTAGGTACAAAGATCCATATTAGAACAAGATTTTTTATTTTTCACAGAACGCACATTTCCGTTTTCACTACGCGCATAACAAAAAGATCTTTTAGAAAGTTCTACCTGTTTCAAAAGGTTTTTTTTTTTGTATAGGATATAAAATTAGGTCTAGTAGAAAAAGTCAACCGTAAACATAAAAATGAATTTTTGTCCCCTTTGATGATATCTATCTCCTTAAATGAAGAAGAAACCCCTTGGAGGAAAGGATATTTTTTATTAAACGAGAAACTTGTTTGGTCGTTAATGTTATATTATGCAGGGGCGGCAAAAAATGACCCTGCACTCGTGTAGGAGTGGAATATACATGGTGAGGATTGTTTTGTTAAGAATCATGATGACATCTACACACAATGTTAATCAATTAGTGATGGTATGAATGGGTTAAGAATGGGAAAAAAACTGAATAAATAAGCTCTAGGGTTAATAGTGCATGGAAAAGTTTTTTGATGGTGGAATACGAGGGAGATTCAAAATGTTTTAAATTTATATTTTAATACTGCAATTAACTAAACTCTCATTTGTGTTTATCTACTATAAAATATCATTATTATCGATTTTTCTCAAATATACTGATCCGTTAAGAAAATTTCTCATCGCCAAACAAACCTCTTCGTTCTGAGATATTTCCTAAAGTCGATTTCATTGTTTAAAAAATATAATTTAAACGATTTGCTTAAAGGCTTTAAATAATTAAGTCAATTAGCATATTTTTGATAACACGAGGAAACCAGTTTGCTCCAACATGGACATATTAAACTGATAATTAAAATCTATCAAAACCACTCTCATTAAGATCATTTTTTTCGTATTACAAATTACCATCTTGCATAATAAAAGTGGAGACACGAACATTAATGTTATAAATACAATTAGGAAATCCCTATTTTTATTAAATACTAGAAAAATTAATGTAGAAGAACGAGAACACATCCTGGAGTTGCAGATAAGACTTATTAACACCTGAAGTCACGTGAATGCTGACCAATCTCACCCGAGGGTGTGTCGTTTACGTTAATTGGCATACTTAACTAGACCGTATCTGATGTGATTATAGTCGACCCTGTCCATTCTTCCCTTTCGTTAAAACAGTTGAACGTCGATGCCAATTAACTTGGTTGACTATAATGCAGAGTAGTACGTGTGTATCATCCTCGGGTTATTTTACATGTTTTGCTGGTTAATTGTTTAAAACTTTATATACATTAACGATAAAAGTAAATTTCATAATTAAGACTATAAATGGCTCTTATATAATTACGGATTTAATGCAAGTAGAGAAATAAAAAAATTCTCACTTCAGCTGTTTTTTTTTCTGAAAGAACAATTGGTATTTGCAAGAAGATAATTGCTTGTGTGTTGGTTAATGAATAATGATACTTTATACAGTGCCAATGCTTAATGAACTGCGCTAAGCTTTCGCAATTCTTTCATCATGACCTAAAGTACGCAACTCTTGCTGTTGTTACCTGTCTAGAACATGTTCTCATACTTGCTTTCATGAGGTAAGTTCTTTTCTCTGAATACTTTCTGATACCAATTCTTATATACTTCAAATTTACAGAAAGAACAAAAGGCATCCATAAACCTTGAATAAACTATTAAAAGATTTTTTGGACACGCTGTTTTGGCAAAGAAGTCTTTTGGCATCACATCACTTTGTTATCAAATTTACTACTACCAAGAACAGTAACGGATTGTGCTCATTACAGACGAGCAAGTGCAATTTATCATTCCATATTCCACTAACCAAAGTTTTTGGAACTTCTAACTAAATCTACTAATTTTCTTGCAACCTGCTTTCGCGATGCTACAACGTTTCTCTCATTTCAACACTCTTGGAGTATTTATACATTGGTATGGTCGCCACAGACAACCACCAATCGGGATACCGTTTGCCTGGAAACCGGTAAAGCTTCGCCCTCAAACCAGTCACTTCCGCTAACTTTCTTAGAAAAGCTAAATCTGTCCTTGATTATTATTTTTGAATAGCTAAACAAGAACACAGATCGGGATTAAGAGTTGGACTTCGCTCTCCATTAACCTTCTCAAGACAGGAAAATACGAACACTGATCATACCAAGCTCCGCACTCCAAGAGGACACCTATAGTAGTTCACTTTCAGCACTTTATTCCTTACCACCGACAACAGTTCAAATTTCGTCTCGAAACAATCACCTGTCGAGTCGGTGAGATGAAGTATTAAAGTTTATTAAGTGGCTGGCTTAAATACGAACACAAGTCGGACTCTGGTCATCTATGGCCCATCTGGCATGGTTCACCATCCATTTATCTTCTGAAGAGAAGCTAAATAAAAACACGGATCGGAATGCTTTTTCCAAGGGACCAAATGCAGTGGTCTAGGGTCAGACTTCGTTCTCCATTAACCTCATTAAAAGAACAAAATGCCAGCATGGGTCATGCAGAACCTTCCAACTTTGGACTTTTCACTCGATTATAATTCTTAACGAAGGAGGACGAATTCCTCCACTAACAGGATACCTACGGTAACCAACACTTGTGCTTTGCCTTTCAATGGATGATTTGCTGCTGCGGGATTTTCCCTATTACTGCCAACAATAACTGAAATCTATTAAGAGAGTTAAATAGGAACGTCGAGCTTTGCTTGACATTAACTTTATTGAAAAATTATTGAGATCGAATTATGTCCTTCAGTGGGAGAGAGGACTTTTCACAGGTCACCAGTAGCAACCCGACGTCGAGTTTTACCTTTCACTAACCTCCTTAAGACAGGTGAATACGAAAACGGGTTAGATTCCACCATGTAGTGCCTCCTTCGCCCTCCATTAATCTGCTTAAGTAAGCTAAATAAAAACATGGATCTTTGCCCCCAACGGACCATCACAACGCCAGGTTCTGCCTTTCATTAGCCTTCTTAAAGACGCCTAATACAATATGGGTTGAGGTTTTGCCTCTACACGCAAAATTGATTTCCTGATTGTTCCAGGTTATTTTGTTTTCAGATTCTAGACGGTCACTATTAATTTCCGGCGGTAAGTAAACAACAGTGAAGATTTTAAATAAGGTATGCATCATGTGCACTCTAGAGTAACCCATTAAACGATTTTCTGATTTTTCCAAGGTTTTAAAAACTTTCCCGATTCTTCCCTGACATTTTTACAAATTTCTGAATTCCCTGACATTTCCAGCTTTTCCTCGAGTTTCAGGTTGCTGGGCTGTAGTCGTTCAACTTCGGGTTTCGGCCTCTATCGATCTGCTTAGGAAACTTAAATACGAATACGAGTTAGATTTCGTTCTCTAACGGACTCTAAGAACACAAATTGGTCTTTGCTCTCCAACTATAGTAGTGCAACGTCGGCTTTTGCATTTCATTAATTTGGAGAGTTTTCTTCTTTTTCAAGACTTTTAATCAATAAGTCAGGAACTAGAACGTACTACAATTTCCGCCAAAACTCACAAGGGAATTGTGCAAGGTTCAAATTATTATACAATATCCCTTGGTAATCTGGGAAAAAGTTCTAGTTCTAGACCATGGAGACTTTTGACCAGTAAGTCAAAAACTATAACATACTAAACTTTTAGCCGAAATAGAGATTGTGCGGGATCTTTAATTTCACTTCCAGTTGGCTGTATAGTAACCCTATTGGTTTTGTTTTGTAAGGCAAAAGTGGCAATGATAATCTGGGAAATGTTCTAGCTCTAGACTATTGAAGACTTTTGACCAGTAAGCCAAAAACTAGAATATACTACAGTTTCAGGACCAAAACTTGGCTTCCCTGACATTGTTATAAATTTCTGAATTTCCTTGAGTTTCAGATTGCTGGGCATTTGAATCGTGATGATTCAACTTCGGGTTTCGGCCTCTATCGATCTGCTTAGGAAAATTAAATACGAATATAATTAGATTTCGTTCTCTAATCGACTTTGTACGAACACAAACTGGCCTTTGCTTTCCAACGCAACTATAGTGGTTCAACGTCGGCTTTTGCATTACATATCCTTAAGAATGCTAAACACGAGTCAAGTTTTGCCGTCTAACGTCGAGGTTCGTCCTCCATTCATTTACTTAAAGAAGCTAAATACAAACACCGATTGGGTCCTGTGGTGGTTCAAAGTCAGTTTTTTGTCTTCCATTACTCTTGTTAAGAAAACTACATAAATACAAACACCTCAACGTGAGGCTTCGCCTTTCATCAGTCAACTTAAGAAAACTAAACAAGAACACGGATCGATCTTGTCTTCATTCTCTAACCGTGGATGAACCACAGTCGGGTTTTGTCTTCCATTAACTTCTCAAGAGAGCTAAATGCGAACACGGGTCGGGCTGCTACTCCCTCCACTGAGCTTCTCTAGGAGTATGAATCTGAATTCCTTTAATTTGGAATTCAATAAGTCAACCTGCCGTGGCCCAATTTCGATGTCTGTCCTCCATTATCCTTCTTAGGACACCTAAATGCGAACAAGGCTCGAGCTTTGTCGGGGTATATTGGCGTCGGTCTTAGGAGACCTAAACATGAACGGGTGGGATTTCGCCCTCCTACGGCCCAACGTCAGATTTTGTTGTCTATTCACCTTCTTTAAAAAACTCCTTTATTATTATCATCAATGGAAATTCCGTCTAAATACAACTTGTTCGCACATTTTGTTATTCTACAACCGGTAGTTCTCGGATATTCGACAGTTACGTGACAAGACGTAATGTGTTGATCAAGATTGTTTATTTTGGAATATTTTGGGTTATGTACATCTGTGAGATAACTTTTCCTATTATTATTCAAGGATAACAAGTCGGCGACAAGTTTCCGACTTCACCTTTTTTTAATGAAAACTCTGGAGGCGCCCTTGTAATTAGATATTTATTGTATTGAACTGTGGAAAAGATTTGATAAAGGCCAACTCAATTCCTGATTCGAAGTAAAAACAAATTGAGTCAGTAGTTAATTGCAAGCGCTTTTAACCTTGCTATTTAGAAAATTGAGTCAATAATTTGCTCATTTTGATCTCATATTTATGAATGTCGAAAATTATAAAGATTCAAGTTGTCGATTTATGTTATCATTACAAGATTTAAGCAAGATTAAGCAAAATTTATTTTGTAATGTCAAAAAGATTGAAGGTTTTTCTAAAATGACCAACATTAAAACAGCGTGGAAATATTTTAAAACTTACCAGAAGCGAAAAAAGTGGTACAGGTGCGAATTATATTCATTAAAAGTAAAAAATATAAAATTTCCGAGTTTATTGTGCGATGTGAACAACCTCAAAGAATTCAAGAAGCCAAGAAGAGCGTATAAATGTTTTTTTCCTTGAATACAACACAGGTGTTGCAGTTGCATTTTGTGCAAATTGCATCTTGCGTGTACCTTTATGATATACATACACTGCGGTGCGAGATTTTATTTCGGAATTTCAATTTTTCAAGTTCATGTTGACCCGACCTAAATGAAATAATAATTTTTTTGTTTCTTATTTAAAACAAAAAAAGAAGAGAAAAAGAACAAGGCACTAACAAACTTTAAATGATGATGAAGTTAGTAAAGCCGGTTTTTCTTGGAGGGCATAATAAAGTCGTTTATCATCTTAACTCCGAGCCTGCCCACCGATATCCGATATACCTTATAAAAGTTTATTTAAATTTATCTGTATTTTATTCTAATTCGTAAACTTAGACGCTAGAAAAATTCGAGATTATGGTTTAAATTTAAGACTTCTGCCTTAGGGCGATTCTTTCTTCCTTTATAATTTCTTTAGGTTGGTTTTTTATAATTCTGTCTCAAGAATATTAAGTTGAAAAGAATGTGAGAAGTTTCGGAATTTTAACATCGAATTTTAACACTGAAATAAAACGATAATTTTATTCTTAATTAGAAAAAGAAACAGATGGCAACATTTTTCTGTATATATAAAAGATGCCTTTTAAAGAACACGTTTTGGATTTTTTGGTCAATTAGAGTGGTCATTCTCGACTTCCTAGGAATTTTTCGAGCCTGTCTGGCTCCGGATATATTTTAATAGCGAATATTTCTTAACTAAATTAATGCATTATTTCATTTTGTTTACTGACTTTAATTAACTTAATTAACTTGTAGAGGTTTCCTTTTGCACTTTTGAACTCTTCGAATATCAATTTTCCCCTTTTCGATAATAATGAAGACATCAAAATGAAGCAAAACAGTAGAAGGCTAGCAATTTAACCATCATCGCGAGATAATAGCGTCGAACAGCTGCTGATGAAGGTGTAAAAAAGAGAAAGGAATAGAAAAAGAAAAGAGAGAAGAGGATAGTTTCATTTATTTAACCAATTATTATTAACCGTGAAGGTTTTTATAAAAAGGATCGAAAAGCCTGTAAATTCCGTGGTCGAGTGGGCGACCAGGCGTACCACCTGCCGATAAAAGATTGCAGTCTTAGTAAAATCCTCTGTCCGATAGGATCTTACACCGACCGTCCATTTCACACACTACGAACGCTGTTTATCTTGCCAAGCCCTAGCTACACTTGTTTAAGATATCATTTGAATGCGGTATAATTCATTCCCTATTGTGAGCTTTTGACAATGGAAAAAACTATGATTATGTTGAACGTATGAAAACAGTACGTTATTGTGTACCGGGAGGTTATCAATTCTCGATTATCGTTTTGTTGAATCTAAGTGTGAAGAGAATTTTATGAATACCCAACTCGATAGGTTCTAGCATCAAATTGCACTTTGAGAAAAAAATCAATCAAAAATAGAAAACGTCATGTTGAGTGAAACATACCACGAATATTCCTAAGCTCATAATTTTGTTTTTGACTTTATTTATTTTTTAATATTCCAGTAGTGACCCATGAAGACGAGGAGAGTAGTTGGATTTAAATTTACTAGAAGTTATTTTGGCAACGGAAATTCCGTGATACCAAGCGTAATGTTACGGGCAAAAGTTTCTCTTTAAAGGAAAAAGATTCCTTTATCACTCTTGATGTTTCAATAAAACCAAGCAGACTGGACTTATTTTTGATGTATTTGGGACTCCAATGCTAAGGTAATATAAAAATGACAAAAACTTGTTCTATTTGCGTTTCAGTACGATATTACACAGTGACAAAACCCAGTAGACTATCTAGATTTTAAATTTGCCAAACGTAACGGTGCGAGCAAGATTTTGGCCATTAAAAGCTTTTGATTGAACTATATATCCAATAATCACAAAAGTTACCAAGAACCTCAATCAATAAAATATGTCTTGGTATTTGCACAAAATCGTCAGATTAAGCAAATTGACTTATTTTTGATGAATTTGGAACCTCGTGGTCCAAAAATGATAAAAATCCCAAATCTTAAAATCGTGAGTTTAGGAAAGTTAAGCGAGACTGGATGATATTTAGCATTTTGCGTTTTTGGCTTTACTTTATTTGCGTTTCTTCTTCTTTCAGGAGGTTAATACTATTAAATGGTGATTGATGAAGCCGAGTAAATTATTTAGATTTTAAATTTGTCGTTTCAATAAAATCTTCAAATGGTCTAAAAATAAGAAAAATCTTAATACTGTTTGGTCTTTCTAAATTTCTTCCAAATTCAAAGTGACTTTGGGAAAGCTGAGCAAAATCGGATGATAATTATTTGTTGGCTTTGCTTTATTTGCGTTTCTTAATGCCACTGGGTCAATATTAAATAGTGACTGATAGAGTCAAGTGCATTATTTAAACTTTAAATGTGCTATAAGTTGTTTTTCAAACGGGAATTACCAGATGCCAAGCGTCATTTTCACGAAAAGAGTCTCTTTGTCAAAGAAATTTCTTTGCCTGTCTTGCTGTTTCAATAAATCCCTCAAATTAAGCAGATTAAGTATTAATTTAACTGTTCAATCTTTCTGAATTGATTGCTTTTGGCTTGAAAGTGACTTTTAGAGTTTTTGGAATTGCTCTATTTGCGTCTCTCAATGCCTAAGGACTAATACTAAATAGTGACCGATGAAGTCAAGTGCAATATTTAGATTTTTAATTTGCTGAAGCTGTCTTGACAACAAAGTTTCTCTTCATAGGAAACAAAGTATTATCTACGTATCTCTTCTAAGTCCAAGATAGTTTTGGCCATCTTCAATTTGACTTCAGTATGTCTGAATATGCAATTTGCAGAAATATCTCCATTATATTCAGTTAGGTTAAAAACCTGTTGCTGATTCTTCCGAGTCCAAAATAATTTTTGCCATCTTCAATCTTACTTCTTTATGCCTGAATATGCAATTTGACCTTGATGATTGTGGATTTCGCAAATTTCCTCGTAGGAATATCTTCATTTTATGTAGCTAGGTTAAAAATCTTATCTCTTCCATGTCCACAATAATGTTGACCATCTTTATTCTTACTCTTTCATGACTAATTATACTATTTGAAGTTAAAGGTTAAAAATCTTTTATGCATCTCTACTATGTCCAAGATAGTCTTGGTCATCTTCAATCTTATTTTTCTTTACGCCCAACTAGGCAATTTGAAGTTAATAGTTGTGGATATTTCTTGGTTTCGATCTCACTGTGTTTTCTTTCAATAGCAAGACATTGAAATCTGTATTGGTAGATATAAACAGAGAAAACATTTTTCTCATAATGAAGAAACAACACAATTTCGTAAATTTTATTCTGTGTCTACAGTTCAATACGGTTTAGTTCTGAATAGGAGTAAGCAGCAGCCGTCAATCAATCTTATAACACTTTAGTCTACAAGGCTATTTTGTTTCTCTTCAAATGCAATTTGGGCCTGCTTGTAGCATTTCCCCACATTTCGAGAATAGCATTACCAGTTAACGAAACACTCCAATAGAGCACTTGTTATCACCATAGATAGTTGTAAATTGCATTTTCTTGCATCCACAAGTTGTTTTTTACTTCTTGGGCATTTTGCGCTTGTAGCAGGTATACCTGAAGAAGACTTAGGAAACCAAGAAATTCGATTGTGAAATTTTGGGAAAGCCTAACGAAGCATATTTAAGTTAAGTTATTTTGGCAAACTGTGGCTTTGCAAAAGGGGCTTTGTTATAGCGGAATTTTAATGTCTTTACAGTTAAAAACCATTTTACCATATATCTATGGAAATAATTATTGTTAGCAAGAATGTACCCAGAGCAAAAACACTGTTTTGCTTAATTTAATACACTCTGATGCTACAAATATGTTTTTGATTCACTGTTTAAGGTTTTTACGATTTAGAAAGTCTTTTCTTTCTTATAAACATAGTGGAAGCTAAGATTTCATAATTTATTGATGTTCTTAAAAAAAACGAGTTTTATGGTATTGTTTTATTGGATGGAAAGACTATAAATATGGAGTAGTACTTCTCCAGGCTAGAAATCATAAATCAGGATTTAAACGGATTATTGCAAAATTCACGACTGTATAATAGATGGAACATATTCAACTCTTATTTTCTTTCTAAGGATACATTTAGAATTTTTCTTGTACTTGATATGTATGTAGAGTAACACCATCTTGCAACAACTGTTTTGACTTTTAATCGATTTTCATCTCCATCTAGCAAGCAAATTTCGATTGTTTGAGTTAATTGATTCGTTATTATAATCATTTACGATGGTTCCGTTTGAATAAATCTTATTCCTCAAGGATATCTTGATTTTGGCGTACAAATCTCAATAACAATCTTTAAAATTAAGTTCTCTTAAACACTGAATGACTTTTAAAATCGTAACCCATCATCTGTAAACTTCAGCTTCTAACGTACTACAAAGAATTCAACATTCCAAGTGGAAGTTTCGAAAACAAAAAGGTTTAAGGTTACAATATTTATCTTACAAGATTTTCGAATATCAAAATTTATTTCTTATTTAGGTACTCTTTTATGTGTATCCTTCACTATTTGAATGATTCTTCAGGTAAAGCTAACAGTTTGTTGGTAACTCATAAATAACCTGACATATTTCTATTGTTACGAGGATTTCTACAACAAAGTAAAATGAAGCTTTAGGAATTTCTGAAAAATAAAAGACACTAACAATACCAAGCAATTTTCTTCTGAAGGACATAATTACGTTTTATTTTTGTTTGCCAATTTGACATTCACTCTTTATTGTAAAATTGTTTAGTTGCTTACACAATAAATTACGATGGCATTAAAAACAACTTACTCCTTTTATAATCCTCATCTAAAGTGAATGTAGTAGTAAAACCACGTGTAATCGTCGGGTATGTTCCTTGATCGATCATTGAAGTCTCTCAAGTATAACATGGCATTTAAATTAAATCGACACTGAACTCAGCACATTTTTCTCTTCAAGGTACTCCAAAAAAAAAATTCAAAACACTTAAGAATGCATTCACATTGCACTTTTGAATAACTGTACCTACACAAAAATCCTCACACAAACGAACATAACCAAAAAACCAGAGTGTTCTATTTCACATAATTTCGTTTACTTCATGTGTATTATTCAAATTTCGCTATCAAAATGCACAAGGGAAATCCACATATACACATATACATACACAAACAAGACAAGAGAGTTAACAAATCGCGTCGAGTAAGATGTAGCAAAGCACGAGTGAGACTGAACTTTGTGTCTTGAAGGAGTCGAGGTCTCGGAGGGAGAGTCGACCACCCAAGCCGCTAGACCAATCTCTGCACAGAATGTCTTATTCTCGAACCGACATTATAATAAAACACAATCACGACGAAATAAGACCGCGAGGATGATTGAGTTGTGGATTGCGAACCGCTGGGGGCGGTTAAATTCGCCATGAGTACTCTTCTCAGAGACGACGAGGATGACAGCCCTAATGACGGCGATGTAATTAAGGGTCCACAGCTTGAACTTTATTAACTTGGGTTGTAATGTACGTGGTGTTAAAAAGAGATCCATTTAGTTTCATTGTTTAAATAATAAATAATGAAAAGAAATTGAAATGAAGCTGTCAGGAAAAAAGTTACAAAACGAGAAATTGAAGAGTTTGTTTCAAATGTCTAGGTTTCATCAAGCTTGACATCTTCAACCCTTCAATTTGTAATATCAATAATTAAAATTAAAAGGTTGGAGCCTGGACTAATTTTGACTATAAAAATTGCCCTGTGACTGAAAGAGCAAGATGGTACAAGGTTAGATCTGCTCGTGGAGTTCTTCCAGTATGTTCCAAAAGCAAATGACAAATAATTTTGAAATAATACAAACAAACAACTCTCAGCAATTTCAATAACTGTGGTGCAGTAGAATATCAGAATCAGAAATTTTTGTAAGGCCATTCTAAGCAGTTGGGAATTAATGCATGATGAGGCAACAGGAAAATTGTCACGTTACTGACCGAGCATATTAAAATTAGTTTTAGTCTTTTCTGCTTGAAAATTAACGGACTCACCTTATACTTAAAGTAGTATTTTTACAATGGTCTCAAGTAAAAGTAAAAATAATTAAAAGGAGAGAATCTTTACGTCTTCTCTGAGCAATTTAAAAGTGAAATTGTAACTTATTACACTATCGAGATATATTTTGAAACACGCATGGATTAAAAAGAGTCAAAAATCGCTCACTTTTCTTTTCCTTTATAACTCAAACGTTTAGATTATTATTACAACAAAATATTCATCTAATAGGGCTTGATATGGCTTGTTTACATAACCTCTAATTATGTTATTTGTTGGAATGGTCGTTTTCGAAACCTCATTTAAATAAATGCTTTTTCTGTATTCAATCAAAGAATTCTAATTTACCCATTTTAACCAATACAGGAAGAGAAGTCAGCATTCATTTTCCAGATAATTTAAAAATTATATTATGCATGTAATTATCTTTAAAACAAGATTTCATTTGTTTAAATTTCATTTTCCAGTTCCATCCACAGTTTTCCGTTGAAACTATCATTTAGAAATTTGAAAAAATGAATATGTGTGAAATTAATAAATGCACGAATTTTAATTTTCCTACCGCAATATCCGTAAGGGGAAGTATTTAAAAGTAAATTCTGCGAAGCCACAAGAGTAAATTAACTTTTGATCCAATTTTAATATAAGGTTACAATCGCCACCTGTTATACAAACAACCTAAAAGCCAACGCTGATGGGATAAAAAGAAGTGAAAAACCAAAACTGGATTGGTTGTATGTACCTTTTTAGTTTTGGTAGAGTGGTTGGTTTTCTCTTGGTCCTCTCTATATTGGAATACACGAGGCCCATGCAAATTTTATATTCTAAACAAAGAACTTAGTTTTAATAGTCTGACAGGTTTTAAATAGATGTTGGACCCCTAAGATGCTGCAGGAATTCCTTCGCATACATTAAACTATTTCTGTGTGTGTGCGAGAGAGGATGTTAAATCGAAACGAACATAGCAGAAAAGACAAAAGTGCAACATGTGTAATTTTCATTCTTCATGCTCGGAATATCGAACTAAATAGTTAAATGTTTCAAGACTTCGGGCTGAGTTTGCTATACACACACGGTACATGACAATTAAGTAGTAGAACCTTCAAGTTTTTTGTAGAAGATTCCTTTGATCAGCGGTACATTAAAAGGTAGAAACAAAGGAAAAATTTTTGTCCGGTTCGGTTAGAAATTATCTACCTTGACCACTTAATTAGTTCTCCATTAACAAAAATATCGATGAATCATAATCGTGAATTTAATAGTTTTAAAGAAAAACAATCCTCGATGTTACAAATTTGTAATAAGAGAAAAACGAGAGAGGAACGCGCATAAAAAACTTTTATCTTTTTTCTTTTCTTTAATTGACCCGTTCGGTTGACTTATTAATTACTGTCAAAAAAAGAATTATAAGAAACCAGTGCCACTACTAATTAACATGTAAAAACTAATTAATATCTAAACCAGTAATGTTGATTAGCATAAGATCTTTATCAATAGATTACCTTCGATGATTTATATTTATATACAGGTATACGTTGAGAGATTTTAGTTTAGGTTATGTTTATATGTATGTTATATGTGTAGTATTTCTGAGGCCACCAACATTTAAAAATTTAATGATGATTTATTCGATTTATTAACTTGGAGACGTTTGATGTTATTATCATGTGTGAGAAAAAACCGCTCAATGCAATATAATTGATCCCATCTTGGATTTCCTTTATTAGGTAAGATTGAGACAAAAATAAAGCAAGACCACAACTTAAAATGTCTCCTAAAGCCGCTTACACACGCTATTTTATGTTTACTAAAACCGCTCACACATTAAATCCTATATTTAGTCAAACTTTACGTTTTGATTATGCAAAAGAGAGATTCTACAGACATACGAGTATATACAATGTGTTTAAATTAAATTTTGGAGAAAACCACGATTTAAGATCGGTTCCTACTTTCTACTTTGCCATAGGTTTTTCTCAAACTAAATTAACTCTAGATGCTTCTATACCTTTGGTTTTATTTCTGAACCTAGTCTTCTATAACCCCAGCACTGGAATAGCACAATAGTCGTGGTAAAGCAATTTTGGTTAGCTAAAGCGATTCGCCCACTTCTGGCTGTAGATTGATTTTGATAGTGGATAGTGCAACTCGCAACAAATCTTAGGAACTTCCACTTTGAAGCAAGACGTCAGTTCATGCAATTCTTGCTGAGATCAGCAAATTAAATGCCAACAAAGTACAACCATGTATCAGTTACTGTTTACTGTTAGAAGCACATTCAGAAGATGCTTATTTTCATTCTATGGTTTTGCGACTTCATTATATACCTCCAAATTCTAATCCGAAACAAAATATACATTTTGCCGTTCTTGCTCAGATTACTAAATATACAAAAATAATATTCTTACATCTCAGTTTGTAAGAAAATCTGACGGTAACCATTTCAAATGTCAATTGAAAGATTTCTTTACAATTCTGTACGTTCTCCTAAGGTTATGAGTTTGGTCTGAACAAGCCAGTCACGTACCTTAGCCTGCCACTAAAGCATGTGTCGTACGTCCTAGTTGATTCAAACCCACACAATAAATTAGAACGTCACAATCACACGTCGAAAGTGCCAACAATAAGAATTTAAATGTTCAAGAAACTTACCCGAGATTTCTCATTTTTTTGTAATATTTTGTTATGGTGTTAATCTTGAACCTAGAGAAAGATTCTAAAGGCAGAAACAAACCAAGATTAACTTTAGGGAGGTAAAACAGTTTTGATGCATAACATACAAAATCGTTCATTGTTTTAGCCCAAAAACCTTCATTGTTTTTCTTAGAATGTTGCGTTTAATAATAATTCTTATTTTTGTTTCATAAAATTGAGTAGATTCTTTTGGTCTCCACATCTTCAATCTTTCTATCATCGTGGAAGGCTTAGTAGTATAGAACATGTAGCAAAAATATTTTTTGGCAAAATTAGCCGTTACCAACCATTTTAGTGGTTTGTCGTTTGAAGGAATAATTTAAAAAAGATACCAAATGTTTGTTTTCCCAAGACGTTTTGAGTTTCTTACAAAAAGATTCCACAAGCAAAACCAAAACATTTTTTGGCATGACATACAAAGTCGTTCATGGAGTATTTTGCGCTTGATTTTGGCATGTGTGTTATTGCCCAAAAATCTTAGTTCTGTTTCTGTTATGTTAATCCTTATTTTTGCTGCAGAAAATTAATTTTCATTGACTTCAGATTTTCATTTCTCTTCCATCATGCAAAGTTTAGTATAGTGAGACCTATTGCAAAAATAGTTTTTGGTAGAATCAGCTAGAACCAAGCATGGTAGCGCAGTTTCTTCAATTTGTCCAAAAATCCAAACTGAAGATTTGTATTTTTAATAACTTCTGGGGTTGGCAAATTCTTTGATTTTTCGTTTGTCGTTAGTATTAAACCCAGAGAAATATCCCAAAAGCAAAACTAAACCGTTAAGTTTTTATTTAGGCTTAATCCCAAAATCGTTCATGGGGTATTTTGCGCTTGGTTTAGTACATGTGTGACCGTTCATAAATCATGGTTCCTTTGCCTAGTTTGTGGATAAAGTAGATTGCTTCCTGCCTTCTTCCGTCCACTATGCAAGGTTATGTGAAACTCTTAGAAATAGATTTTTTTTTAATTTTTGATCAGGTCCTAATTTTACCAAATACCTGCAATTGCGTACCCAAACGACTTGATATTATGTAAAGTAAACCAAGAAGAAAACAAATTAAACAACAAACAAAAAATTTGATTTCCCAGATATTAATCTTCCTCCCACCATGCAAAGTTTAGTATTGTAAAATTGTAGCAGAAAAGTTTTATTTTTTATTTCTGGCCAACTCCCAACTTGACCAAGAACTGGTAATTGCATGTTCAACTGATTTGTTATTGAAAAATATCCTTATTACATAACACCAAATTGGAAGGTGCGTATTTTCAATAACTTCTGAGATCTATAAATCTTTTGATTTAACAAAATCTATCTTTCAACAAAAAATGTAGCTGTTGCTCATTTTTGCAAGTAATATCGGTTTGGTGGAACAAATCCAAAAGTGATATCTAAAGGTTTGCAGTTGAAAATTAGCTAAACTCCATGGATGATCAAATGCAAAGCAAAGCAATTTCTGAACTATTTTCTGTTTAATCGCTTTGAGAATTTTGCATGAAAATCAAAATGAACAATCTTCCATAGTAACAATATACCTGGTTTTGATATAGCTAAGAATATTTGATTTAAAATAAACCAACAAGAATTCTTCGTATCAAAATCCAGTGTAGATTCTCATGGAATACTTTCCTAGTTCTTTTGTTGGTTGTGTTTGATTGAGACAAAATATAATGTTTGAAGAAAAGTCAAAAATTGTTAATAAAATAACAACTAAGTTGCAAGTTACTTTTCAATGAAAAATACAAAATTGATTCACTGATAAAAAATTCTAACTAAACAAAACATTTAATAATCTTTTGTTTTAATACAGAAAAGCGTTCGTAAGATTAACAATGCTACCAACAACTTTTGTAGTACTAACTAGTTTGCTTCAAAAAAACATTAACCTCTAATTTGTGATCGTAAAAGCGGGAGCTGGTTAATTGCAACGTCATGTGCTGGCTATGCCAGACAGTCACATGTCATTTTCTTTTCTTTCAATTGTTAATTCCTCGTTTCACTGTTTTAAGATCCCTCTTATTTGTTTGTAATAGATTTTCTAATGAGATATCAAATTGCTTAACGAGAGAACCTTCTTATATACCTACAATATAATTGCTCAATCCAGATTTCAAACTGAATAAGGCTACTAGTTTTAGACAAAGAAGTGTTAATAGTAAGTTAACCCGAGGCGGAATATAGCCTCGCGTACAAAATTACTTATTTAACCATTCAATGGAAAGAGAGCGAGATGGAAATATCCACGAAGACGAGGATGATGATGATGATGATGATGAGTCGGTCGACCAAAACAGAGTCTTTAGACTAATATTAAAAAAACAACTCACGAATCCCATCCGAGCCCATCAAAAACGAGCCGAAAGGCGTCATCAAGCAAACCTGATATAACCAAAACGAGCACACCAAGCGCAATGAAGTATGAGAAAACAAAATTGCCGCAATTATAGGTTTCGGGATCGTGGTCGAAGACCGCCCATGTAACCACAGCTTCGAAGAACCCACAAGCCGTGCTTATTCGTTCCTCATATCTCAATTACATTATAGAATCCTTGATATGACACGATTACTTCGTATCATTTCGTTGTAATGTACGAATAAAATTGATGATAAAAATATTTTAAAATAAAGTAATGAAGAGGTAAAATCTAATTATAATTAAAGGTAATTAAAATTAATTGCCAAAATCAAAAATCAAAACACCGGTACGCTCCCCGTACAACACCTTCTAATTTATAATCAAAAACCGTCACTCAACAGATGATTTATAACATAAGATGTGATTAAAACGAGCTGGTGTGCCTCTTGATGAGGAGTCAGGTGAACGAACAACACTTTTTTTAAAGTGAAGTACCACAGGTAAGCTCATTTGTCATAATAATGAAGTTTGAAAGTATCCAACGAGGCTACTTTGCACATTAAGACCTTGGAAAATTCTTTTGGGGGATCAACCAATTTTATTTTGTATATTGTATACACATTCTTGTAGTTAATTGAGAAAACAAACCTTTTTGCTTCTTCTTTCAAGATTATAAATTAAAAACTCGCAAAAATAAAAAAGAAGAAAGAGGAAGAAGGAGAAGGATAACAAATTAATTAATGATTTAGATTGAAAAGATTAATGGATTGAGACATCCTAATATTCAAAAGCTCATAGTATGATAATAAAATTAAGAAAAGAATTGCGAGGTCAATGAAGAAGTTATGCAAAAGGTTGTTGATCTTACGGTACATTATGTTTACTATCATAAAAGATGAATATTAGTTAGGTATAAACCAATTTGCTTCCAGCTATGATATTATGATCGAGTTCATAATTTTTCTATTGATATGGGCACTATAATTTTTATACCATAAGCTGCAACACTAAACTGCTTAATGATCTACGAGTTCGAAATTTAATTTGTTTGTAAATTATAGCTTTGATATAAAAAAAATGTAACTTCTTTAAATGGTAAGGTTACGGAAATGTTCAGCGGTGTCAATAAAATGTATGTTATGTGTCTACTCACAATTCCGATTTCATCGTAAGATTCGCGTGACGATAGTCATTATTTATTTCATCCGCAATTGACTTACAAGAATGTATGAATGAAGTTTTATTTATATTTACAAAAGGTTCTTATTTTAGAATTGAAACGTGAAGGTCAAATGTTTTGAAACAACAATTGCCTGACGATCAGACATAACCTAACAATCATTAACTTATCGTATCACACTTTTTAATCTTAATTTAATCTAACGAAATCAGAATTGTCCGAAAAGTGATTTTAACTTAATTCTCCCTGCGAACATTACCTAAATTTCTTCACGACGTTATAAGGTCAATGCCTTCAAAATTTCCGAAATAGCAAATTTTAACAACTTTTTACCGAATGACCCAGTTGTAAACATTTAAAGCATGCTTTTTAAGATTGTATGTTTAATTCCTTAACTACCTTCTTATGTTTTCTAGAATAAATTTGAAGAGTCATTTCGAATCGAAGATAAACAAGAAAGACCAATGAAATGAAAAAATTAAGAAGATAGAATTCCAAGTCTCAAGTTCTTCTTTCAGATATGATGATAGTTATTGACAAAATAGAATCTTCACTTTCACAAATAGTTGCTAAGATTGTTGTAGGAAAGAATCCCATGTCTAATATTTCTGCGTCATATATTCTTAGGCCCTTTTTGAAAATATTTATAAAAATATTTTTTCTTCAGATCTGACTTTTATCCAATACTGTTGACTTGATATTTCAGAGATCTTTCTATTAACTTTTATTAAAAAGGTCTACAGCAACAACGAACATGGCCAAGGTGCCCAATAGACACGAAATCGAAAAAAGATTGCCATTTCTACAATCTCGTGCCCAATTGAAAAACGTTTGGTACTATGTAGGAAGCACCCTTGTAACATAACCTTTTCGGTTTATCTTGGGCCAAATATAGCTAGATCGTCAAAATCAGGTATGTCGATGCCACAAAGCTTTATTCATTTTAATTTTCATGCAAAATTTCTAAACTTTCATTATTGAAATAGTCGGTCTTGTTCGCAGTTACTTTTCCATTTTTGGTCTACACGACATCATTATGGAGGATAACTACACTTTAACCCCGAATTCTTTTGTATCACACTTGAGTTTGTTCCTCTAAGCGACTAGAAGTTATTGAAAATACGAATCTTTCAATTTGGATTCATGTAAGATAACAAATCATCCGCATACACAATTTTCGATTTTTGGTCAATTTGGACCTGGCCAAAAATCAAAGAAATTTCTATTTGAAAGATTCTAAATTAAAATGTATGGTAACAGTTAATTCTGCATAAGAATATTTCTGCTATAGGATGTTACAATGCTAAAGCCTTGCAGGGTGGAAGACAAATTGAATATTTGAAGGTCAAGGAATTTACTTACGAAGATAATCAAGCGTAAAGGGTAACAAAATATGACAAAGCTTGACTTTTTCATAAACAACATAAATATTAAAATGAAAGAATAATTGAGATTGTCTTTGTCCAAATGTAGGAAGAAAACAATCTCATTATTTTTCCTTTCAACTTTTCTAATAGGGTGTTCGCATCATTTAACAAGAATATTGATCAAACTGATAAAAAATAATGTAAAGTACAATCAGAACAAGAACCCAAAGAAATCTTGGAATGCCAAAACCATCAAAACCTAAAGAGCGATTGAATTGAGGCTTGCTACCAATACATACTTTGGTTTGGTCCACAAAAATTCAAAGTTCCCTAAAAACGTAAAAGCCTGCAAAGACTTGTGGGCCTGTAAAGACCGGAAGAATCTTTATAGTTTTCGGAATCCAATTTTAGACCGTGCTCGTAGTAGGCGAGTCTTAAAATGACTAATGATTCGTTCCAAGGCTAGAAATTTTTGTTCATATAAATTCTAAATAACTCAAATAAGCCAAACCGTTATAAATTTCATTATGAAAATTCCTGAGAGGGCCACAGCCATACGACCGAAGAGTATACAACTTTTTAATTAACCAGAATGCAACTTGACTCGTACTTGGACCATAGCAAGTAACCTGTTAGAAGGTTAACGAAGGGGAGATCTGTTGAAAGGCCTTAGCCCGATCTGAGTCCGTAGCTAACTCTCTTAATAAAGTGCGAAGCTCGACTCTGAATCGCCACAGGTTGCTCGTTGCAGGGTGAACCCCGAAACAAAGGTAATTTAGTTCAGGTTCCTCTTCAAGCGGGTTAAAAAAAAGCGCATTTAGCAACCTGTTACCAACGGAAAAATGTCATTGACTGATATGCAGCTCCGCCAACAATGCACATTTTTTGTCTCGACCTCAACTTTGTTAATTCCAAAACCGGAAGGTTCCAAGCGCTAAAGTAAACAAAAGGAGCAAACCCATCTTACAAATAAAAATAAAAAGGGGCAAACAATATGAAAAAAATAATAACAATAAATAGAAAAAGAATAATAACACATATAAATAAAAACGAAAGAGCAAAATTAAATTAAAAAGATTCTTTAAAATAATTTAAAATTCTTGAAGATTCTTCTGTTTTAACAGACGGTGCCCACCACCCACCTGGTGACTGACTGAAGTGGTTGTGCCGGAGGAAGGAGGGCCTAGAAGTGGTGCAGTAGAGCGAAACGGAGCTACGACAGCTCTAGTTTAATAAATATAAATCTTGAAATGAAGTCGAGTGCTAATCATAATTAAAGCAAATAAATCCGAAGAGGCCCGCGGGCTAATATGTATATCTGTACTCGCCGTACGCCACTGTGGCAAGCTATTTTGCTTAGGCGAAAGCTTGTGCGCGCGGATACGAGTCTTTAGGAAATTGTGAAATATAGGGTGAAATATACAGTGATAGCTAGTATTTAACGATGGATACAATTTTAATCTTCAATATAAGAATTGAAAAATAAAAGTGAATTCCTGCCCATGAATTTACTTCTTTGAATATTTCAAGACTAGGAGAAGACAACATTTAGCATCGCCCCCTACAAATAAACGATAACTTTAATAAAATTATGTATGTGCCAATAATATAACTTGACTGGGTGAGGCTACCAGTCAGGTGATACGCATAAATCTAACAGAACAGAAACTTCCAATAGAGAAGACCAAACGAGAAGGGTCTAAAACGTATGGCTTGATAATAATAGACAATGAGCCTTTTTCCTACAAACTCAAAATGCTTTACTTGCAACAAAGTAGGAAACTTAGCTACTAGATGTTCAAAATCAAGCAGAATCGTTATTTGTGAGTAAACTACTTACATACGAGGGCTGTTTGACGGAAGTGTGACATTTCAATAAAAAACAGGTTTAGCCTAGATTTTTTTTATTATTTTTCAACATAGTTCCCTTCAAGTGCTACACACTTAGTCCAACGACTTTCCAATTTCTTTAAGCCGTCTGAGAAATGTTCGTTTGGCAACTCGTCAAAATAGGCCTCCGTTGCAGCAATAACCTCTTCATTTGATGCGAATTTTTTTCCTGCGAGAAATTTCTTCAAATTCGGAAATAAAAAAAAGTCGCCTGGGGCCAGATCCGGTGAGTATGGTGGATGGAGAAGCAGTTCGTAGCGTAATTGTACCAATTTAGCGGTCGCAATTGCAGATGAATGAGATGGGGCGTTGTCGTAATGAGAGAGCACTTTCTTACGTGCCAAATGTGGGCGTTTTTTCTTTAAGATAACATCAAAACGGGTCAATAAATCAGTATAATATTGGCCAGTTATTGTTTTACCCCTTTCCAAATAGTCAATATGGATTATGCCTTTAGAATCCCAAAAAATAGTCGCCATGACCTTATTAGCCGAGTGACCAATTTTAATCTTCTTTGGTGCACGTTCGTCTGGTGATATCCATTGTTTCGACTGTTCGTTTGTCTCGGGGGTATGGTGGTGGACCAGGTTTCGTCAACAGTCACATATCGGCGAAAAAACTCAACTGGATTACGTTGTAACATGACCAAACATTGATTTGAAAGTTGAACACGAATTCTCATTTGGTCCACTGTGAGTAATCGCGGCACCCATCTTGCCGATACCTTTTTCATATGCAAATGTTCGTGTAAAATATTATGCACCCGTTCGATTGAGATGCCAACAGCATCAACTATCTCGCGCACTTTCAAACGTCGATCAGCCATTACCATATTATGGATTTTGTCAACGATTTCCTTAGTAGTGACCGTTTGTAAGGGCCCGGAGCGTTCACCATCGTCAGTGCTCATACGGCCAGTTTTAAATGAATTAAACCACTTGGAAACCATTCCATGCGATGGAGCAGATTCACCGTAATATTTCCGTAATTTCTCCTCAGTTTCTTTCACTGTTTTTCCACGTAAAAAATAATGTTTAATTAAAACACGAAATTCACGTTTTTCCATATTTACAAAATAGCACAAACTTGATTGATTTCTATGACTGCCAAATGTATACTATTTCACAGATTGACATGAAATTTGGAGGTTAAGCCTCTAAAAGACTGACGTATATGCTAATGTTTTCGATTTACCGATATCAGCGCCATCTAGCGGAAAGTCACGCTTCCGTCAAACAGCCCTCGTATATGTGGAAGATTATGGAAAAAGAACGTCAACGAACTAAAATTTCTTGAGCTTCTACTGTTTTTAGTGATAGCGCGAGTTATATCTTGAAGCTAAAGGTTTAGAATATTTCCATTTCTAAAATATATTTTACTTTTGAATTGAAACAGTAGAAAACAATATGATCTCAACTAATTCTAACCTCTAATTTACCTAAATAAAATCATTTAACACTTAAACAAAACACCTTCTCAAATTAAAAAATCGAAGTGTTAAACTTTCACTGCAATCAAACAATAAGGAAATTAATATAAAAAAAAGAAATCGAGGTTATACCTTTAAGAATAATTTAATATCGACATACCTACATATACATATAAGTCCATCAATAATAATATTATAAAGGACGTTATTTAAAAAAATGAAAGGAGAATGTTTTACGATCGCAGAAAACAAAAACTGATTGACTAGTAACAGTTTAGGTTATGAAACCAACGTCCTGTAAACATCAAGGTAAAAATTTTATCTCATTATCATATTCCTATCGTGTAATCTTTTGTTTAACGATTGTGGACAACCATGACAATGAGCTATGAATGTTGGATACTTAATGTGAGTTCCGATAATAGTTGACTTGTGTGTGATTGTGTCTACGTGTAAAGGACGCAATAAGACAGACACAGGAACTGACATTGATATTATTATACCGCCATCAATTGTTTATTTCGAAAAACAAAAAAGAAATAAGATCGACACTAGATTATTAGTGAAATTATTAAGAAAGAAACATTCATCTATCCATTCAACCATCGACGGCCATAAAATAACATGAGCGTGCACTCTCTTGCATGGCAATTGAGACATTCACTTGATTTCTGGAGAGGGCAGCATATCAAGAGATGAATACAGCATTGAATCAAAACACTCATTATATCTGATAATCGTATCCTAACTCAGCGGAGAGAGATGCATATCTCTCTTTATAACGACAACCGCGAGCATTGGAAACAAGTTATAAAAGGCAATAATCAAACCAGTTCAATAAATGATTATTATGACTAATATCTTGCGTGCTGTGTTCTAATAACTTTGTGTGTTTCTATTGTGAACAGGATACGGTGTTCGACGTATAAAATATATTTATTAGGTTGGTATACATATTATATACCTGGTAAGTTAAAATGAAAAATTGCTGATAGTTTACAGTTCTTATTGTATAATTATTGTTGGTTAGAAAATCGAGTTTCTTATTTCTTTGGCATTCGATTGTTGTTGTAGATCAAGTTTAACACGAGTGAGTTGCGCTTCAATAAAAAAAGGAAAAACGAAACAATTGAAACTATTATTCAATTATTTTGCACTAAGGTTGTTTAGATTTCCGTCTTGATATTAAAATGTATTGTAAAAAAATCGAAAAGTCTCTTAGTTAGCAAGACTAATATGTCAGTTGTTCTCCTAAAACAAAATTAAAACAAACACTGGACCAAAACCGATTAGACCAAGCTGAAGAATCTGGAGAAAAATGTTAAGCACAATTATCAAGAATTTTCTCCAAAGGTCAATTCTTAATCTTCTGTTTCTTTGAATGAATACCATTTGATGGTAAGTTGGTAAGTGTCAAAACACACGCTTCGGTTAAATTTGCTCTAAATTATCATCATCTGCAAAACTGCACGGGAAACAAAATGCCCAAAAGGATATATGATGATTAAGTTTGGGAAAAGCTTCCTTTTTTGTTTCTTTACTAACTTCTAGTGGTATCCCAATGCGAGTTCTTCCGACTAGATTATCAATTTGGAATGTTGAAACTTCTTGTGGTAGACCCAATGGAAAAGGGTCAAACCTGAATGACGCCCAAGATCGTAGTACACTGTCCCAGATCACAAACATCTCCTTATTCCTTACTGTGTTAGAACAAAATTTTCGTTAAGTCTCAGCTAGCTAAACAGATTTTACTTAATCTGAACGATAATACTGAGTTTATCTGATAGGAAACAAGATTACAGGACATGGTGTAAAGATTTGATTACCTTATATGGTTCAATATTGACTTCTTCAAGGTAGACACTGTTGATGATTTTGATGATTGGAACATAACAATTCTACTATGTTTAAGAAACTTAGAACTTCTTCAAAACTGTTACATAAAAATTGGGATTGACATATATCGTTCAGGCTAGGCAGATACTAATGTTAGAATGATACCAAAAATTTAGAAGTTCATCAATGATTCTGAACCACATATATCTACTTGAGACAAAAACTTGGTTATTTATTATTAGTCTAAGACGGAAGCTTCTATTTGGCTCTGCTCAGATCGTTAATTCAAGCAACAGACATGTGTTTCACTTGTGATCAGTTTAAATAAAGGGTTTTCCAATAAGAGGTGTTATTTTGATATTCAAAGAAAAGTGCCATTTTTTAATATAAATGATCGGATGTTTATTTCATTATAAAGAGGAAGGTATGCCGTTAATAGTGGAAAATAACATCAGGCAAATGACCACCACGACCACGCTTACAGGACAATATCCTTTTCATGAAATCTTCCATAACCAAATCGCAAAGTGGCTGCCCTATGTCCTCGATAGCCTCACGAATTCCATCTTTGAGGTCTTGAATCGACGCTGGGCTGTTGGCGTAGACCTTCTCTTTCACGTGGCCCCAAAGAAAGAAGTCGCAAGGTGTTAAATCACAAGATCTCGGTGGCCAATTGTGATCACCTCTTCGAGAGATAACACGGTCCGGAAACTTTTTCCGTAAAAGATCAACGGTTTCGTTGCTTGTGTGGCACGTAGCGCTGTCTTGTTGAAAGTAAACGTTGTCCAGATCAATACCATCCAATTCCGGCCATAAAAAATCGTTAATCATCTCTCGATAGCGCAATCCAGTCACCGTAACTGTTGCTCCAGCCTCATTTTCGAAAAAGTAAGGTCCAATGACTCCGCCGGACCATAAACCGCACCAAACAGTCACACGTTGAGGATAGAGAGACTTTTCAACAATAACTCTTGGATTTTCTGAGCCCCAGATCCGACAATTTTGCTTGTTGACGAAGCCACCGAGGTGGAAATGGGCCTCATCACTCAAGATGATTTTTCGATGGAATTCTGGATCATTTTCATGCATTTCAACGACCCAATCAGCAAAGACACGACGTTGTTGATGATCGGCCGGCTTGAGTTCTTGTGTTAACTGGACTTTATAAGCCTTAAGACCCAAATCTTTATGCAAAATACGGTGCAATGACGTTTGTGGAATGGCTAATTCCAAAGAACGACGAGGAATGGACAAACCTGGGTTTTCTTTAACACTTTCGGCTACAACAGCAATATTCTCGGCTGTTCTTGAGCGACGTGCACGGGTTTTATTCTTCACATCACTAACTTGTCCCAAGAGCTCGAATTTTTTCACCAATTTCTGTATTGCGGTCCGACAAGGTGCTTCACGGTGACCCAAAAATGTTCGAGTTTTACGAACCGTCTCTGCCAAATTTTCACCATTTTTATAGTGAATTTTAATAATTTCAATGCGTTTTGAAGCGTGTATCGTTCCATATTTATTAATGGCGTAGTTTCTACTTGTCAAATGTCAAAAAATGATAGCTTCAAAAGTGACATCTACCGAAATAGCGGGCTATTCAAAATAACACCTCTTATTGGAAAACCCTTTACTTCTCGGCGATATCGATTTTTATTATTTTGGCATTTCCAATGAAACCTACGGTATACCTCTTATTCCTAAATGCATTTAAAAGATTGTACTCCAACTCAAGTATAGAAGCTTACTTTCGAGATTTTGACCAGCTCCTTTGCAACGCTTAAGACCTATATCAAACTGAGCTGAAATATCATAAATCAAGATAATGGCCGAAGAAGCTCTTTTTATATGGTGGATAGACTAGACTATTATCGTCGGATTTTATGCTTTCTCTGGTCTCCTGGTAAATTCGTTTACCAAAATTCGTCGAAATTCTCTTTGTCACTACTATCATTATCACATTACCGTCTGGCAAAACGTCAATCTTTGCTGTGATATGTTTCATCTACCATGTGTCAACCACTAGTCACCTGGTTGAAAAGGAATTTCCCTTTGAGACAGTCCAACCCCAGTATGGTATGGAATTAATTCAGATAGTTAGAAAAAATTCAATAAGTTCCACAAAGTCAACGGTTTACTTTCACAGTTTTTATCTTCGCTTACAAGAACATATCGTGGTAGCATCAAAAACAATGTCTAATTCAATAAATCAATAGTCAGTGTGTCTTCATCTAGTGCAGTGGTCTTACAAATTTGACTTGGCCCAAACCATTATACCCATTATCTAACTATCACCACCTAATAGTAAAAACAATTGGAAAATGGTAGTTCAAGTTTTGGCAGTAAAAACATTATACTAGCCATTGATATATAAAAACAAGAAGCCAAACTGTGTAAGGAGCGAGCAAAAATAAATTTGACATTCGCATAAAATGCGTAATTTAGGTAAATGGAGTGGAGTGTCAGTAATAACTATGATTTGCATTGTAATCACTGAAGATACCAAAGGTACCGCATCATCACCCAGTGTGAAAGTCAAATAGAAATATTTAAAAGTAAACGATAAAATTGAAAGAAATAGAAACAATCATTTTGATTGATTGCTTACAAATCCGCGTACTCTTTAAAAATGCATATAAATCAGGTTTTTCATTTATTTCTTAATTATCTTCTTCAGTTTTTTTTATTAATAATGTAAGACGTTAATATACTTTAAGACATGTTTACCGGTGATTGTTGATTATTATTTTTCTAAGCTTCTTTACTCACCACAACAATTTCACTTTCATGTGCAAAATCAAGTCTTACCTGAAGCAAAAAACAAAACAAGTATAAGAAAACAACGGCAACAACACACTTTAAAAGTAAGTAACAAGTTACATCATAAAAGAGTTTAATAATCATCAAGCTTAAGCTCAACTAACTTCTCAAGTACTACAAGAAATAAAAAAGTCCGTAGCAAAAGCAATTCGCATCTCGATTTTTCATTACCATTATTCGATCTTGCGTCTCGTGTTACACTTCCATATACAACATGTAATAGTTGTAAGCAATAAATCCTGTATATATTTCCATTTTCATCAAGCGCAACCGATACATATAGATTCGCTTTTTTCGAATAATGAGCGATTACGATGCGACATTATTAAATTTTTTTCCGTTGTTTTATTTCATCTGTTTCATTGCGTGTGTGTGTAAATGTTCATAGATGTACAAGAAGAGGTCTCTTTAAACATAGACAGTAACAAGGCAATAACTTGTCTAGAATGTGCTTTGAGAAAAAGCGTGCATGTATCAGAGGCCCGCTGTGAATCGAACTAACAAAATCATGCAGCTATATCTAATAGAGGTTGATCAAAGTGCCGACAGAAGGAAACTAGTTTAGGAGTAACCATGAAAAACCGGTTGCTTCAATGGACATTGAAAAATTAACAAGTGCACCATCAAAAGTATTTTCTATATAAACTTTTTTTTTCTATGTGTGCTTGTCAAATTATTGCAATTTTATTATTTCCTATTCTCTTGGGAAAATTAAGTTAATAGCACATGTTTGGAATTTTTGTATAACGAATCAATTAAAATGCTTTGATGTCATAGTACATGCTGTAAATTTCACTTAACCTCATTTCTTTGTAACTTAAAGTGTAGGTATTATAATAATGGAAATGATAGCGATGTGATTTGTTTTTATTTCTTTCGTTCTTGTTTAGTATTTAGTAAAAACAATTTAAATATGAATACATAAAAAAACTTAGCTTTAGACAGGGTGATCAAAATGTTATGTATACAAATTTGTTAAGGAAATAAGAAGGATCTACCAAAACATAACCTATCTTTATATAGGTTCAAGTGTTGGGAAAATCGTCGAAAGAACTGATTTACCAAACAAATTCAACAAGAAAATATCATGCTAGAAAAAATTGAATTGATAAAAGGTTACTATTGGTCGCAAAAGAACGACAGATTTCTGCAAAGAATTAGAAAGTTCGAACTTATCTGATTATGTGACAAATAGATTTTTAGATTAGAAGTTTTCTATTTATTTTGCCACAGTTCGACTTTTATGTGTATTGATTCTGTCTGAGTACTTAAATGTTTTCCAAATTGTTATTGGAATGGGAAAAATCCTGATCAAAACATTTGTTACATTCTGATCAATGCTTTTTATTCCTGGCAATTACAGTCAAGATAACAGAAGAGCAACTACGTCCTTTCCAAAAATGAAAATTCTTTATGGTGCTAAGTTGATGCAAAAGCCAAATTTTGTTTTTCTAGAATCAAGGACATAGTACCTTCAGTTTCGTCGAGAATAATCTTGGAATAATCTTTAGTTAGGTTAGTGAATTTTTCGTGCTTGTCTAAACTTTTTGACGCGAGCAATTTTATTTCAATTGCAGCACGTATTGAGCTGTTTTAGACAGACTAAAAGTTGAGTAGTAGCCCATTTCTTGTTAGAAATTTCTTCTCTGCCCAACGTCGCTACATAGCTCTGACGTCACGGTGAGACAATCTTGTAGGCATCTTTATTTTTCTCATTTCTCTCTTCGATGCTGACATCGCGAGGGGGCAATTACCAAAATTATTATTACGACGACGTAGCATAGAAAGGAAACGTTTTCAAATCGGAAACGTCTCAGCTTTTGCTTTTTTTTTCTGAGAAATGTTCTGCATTTTCGTATTGCATGGTCGCATTGATTTTCGCTATTTTTTGTTCTGTACTGCAGAAACGTCTAATAGTGGTTCATATTAGGCATTCCAGTGAGCCAGGTACCACCGATCGTCTTTTTCTCAGGAACTAGTTCTAGCAAGGTGGGACTTTTATAATTGACAGGGGAGATCAGGAACGCGCAGCTTGATCTGTGTTCGTATTTGCTCTGTTAAGCAAGTTAATGGCAGGGCGAAGCTCGACACGACTTCATAAAAGTTAGAAAACTAGGCCATAAGCATGAAACCCGACCGGAGCCGACATTTTTATCTTTGTTTATACGTACGAGGGTCGTTTGAAAAGTCCGTGCAAAGTCAGAGAGATGGCACTACTGGCGCATATCGAGATTATGTTTAGTTAGTAGCATCTCTTGGAAGAACACACACCAAGTTTCAGCCAGATCGGTCTATTTCTTTGTGTTTGGCATTCGTTTGAATCGAGAAAGTCGAGTGATTTTCAAAAAATGGACGAAAAACAATTTCGTTGATTAAACATTACTTTATGAAAGGCAAAACGCTTCAGGAGACTAAAGAGAAGCTTGATAAACATTATGGTGATTCTGCACCTTCGATTAGAACAGTTTATAAGTGGTTTCAAAATTTTCGGAGTGGCCATATGGGCACAAGTGACGCTGAACGTTCTGGACGCCCTGTTGGCAAGGAATAATCCTCATCGACTATCTGGAAAAGGGTAAAACTATTACAGGTGCATATTATTCATCGTTATTGGACCGTTTAAAAACCGAGCTGCAAGAAAAACGCCCACGATTGGCCCACAAAAAAGTCCTTTTCCATCACGACAACGCACCAGCTCACGCCTCAGCAGTTGTGGTCGCAAAATTAATGGAAATAGGGTTCCAACTCGTTTCACATCCCCACATTCTCCAGACTTGGCTCCCTCGGACTACTATTTGTTCCCCAATTTGAAGAAATATCTGGCGGTAAAAAGATTTTATTCAAACGAGGAGGTGATTGCAGAAACGAATGGCTATTTTTCAGACTTGGACAAATCCTATTATTCAGAAGGGATCAACAAACTAGAGCAGCGTTGGACGAAGTATATAAGCCTAAAAGGAGACTATGTTGAAAAATAAAAAAGGTTTACCCCAAACAATTAAGTAGTTTTTATTTTTGCACGGACTTTTCAAACGACCCTCGTATGTTCCATTTTGCTGGGACAGTGAAGAAAACCTATGTAATGTAAAGAAACTGGCTGACAAAAGACTGAAAGGCTTTCAAAAGCCATTATGAGATTGGAAAAATGAAACAACAGCATTTCCAAAAGCAAAAACTAAACCCCCTTGTCATCTCCTCAATCAGCTATTATTTACTATCTTCCACATTCTTTAGGAAATTAAAAAGATACATTTTATCATCCTTTTCGCATTTTGGAAATTTAAGTTGATGCAAGTTAGGACTCCAATTGCAGATTTAAAAGCCTCAGACTTTTCCCCATTAATAGCTCAATTTGCTCAAGTTAACTCCGACTATCGAGTCGCCAACCTGGCTTCTAGTTTCCTATTCTTCTTCAATTTCTCTTTCGAGCATCGTAAACCCATAGATTTAGGCTGACTCAACCTGTTGCTTTGAGATTCCCGGCCCTAGGAAAGTGCGTTCGATTCCGAGTCTAGCAAGCTTCAAGCTTGTATGTTTTTTCGTTATCACGGACGCAGCTGTACCTAAGACCTCAAACTAGATTGACCATATAAAGCATATCTGCACTCGTACTGATTATTTCGAGCGGATCTAGATAATTTATGTTTCGATCCAAGAAATGGATATAACAAAAGTTCAAATTTCAAAACTATAAAAGGGTCCTCATTCTACGTGTTCAGGAAATATGTCGAGTCTAATAAAGACACGCATAAATTACGTACAAGGTAGACGATCATATTGGATAAGCGTTCGTAGTAAGTTCAGTTTCATATTCAATCAATAAGAATCTTGCCCTCATATAGGGCGAAATCGCATACATTAACACAAGTAATAAAAAAATACATGCAATCTTGAGACGGTTCTGAATTTTATGATGAATATATAATTCAGAACACAGCAAAGTCCTCGTTTTACGTAATCAGAAAATATTGTAAGTCGATTATAAAAGCATGCACAAAGTACAAGGTTGGCGATCATCTTGACTGAAGTATAAAGATGAACTTTATTTTAGTAAATGATGCGACAGTCTCATGCAAATAATTATTTCAAAATAGATAAAATGAAGTAACAGTGCATAAAAATTCAGATTATTCCTGTCGTGTTTCCAAAGGAGAAATTAAAAAGAAAGAAGAAACTTAGTAACGCTGATTATAGCTACACTAATTAAAGTTATATTTTTACAAAATTAAAATTCCGTTGTGATCTTTAATAAATTTGAAATATAAACACGGATCGCAGTAGCAAATGGCATCATTAAACAAGCATGAATTCGAGCTGAAGACGTATGTATGTACTTATACAAGTACTAATTGAACAGCGAGCAGACAGGCGAGCAAAAAGCTCTTGAAGAAGGCGGGTACATGTGTTCTCGAGCATCAACGTACAGGAACGGAGGCGACGTTTTTAGAGCGGCGGTGCTGCTTTGACCAAGAGCAGTTCAATGATTACAAGAACATCAGCGAGCCGCCGAACCCGCCGACCGCGCAATCAACCGCGAAGAAATAATCATCATCTAAACAACATACACTTCTGATTCGTCTCCTTTATTTACCCTCATTTAACAAGTTGATGGTATTTTTATAAAATCGCCAAGGATAAAGAAGATTCACGGGTTTACAACTAGTAAGCGAAATTATGAATAATTCATGTTAGGCAAGGGCCTAAACTCTTTTCATTGGAACGAAGCAAAAAAGTAATGTCCGAAAATTTCGTCTCGCTACTTAATGCCCATTGTTTTCCGTTAAGGACAAAAACACTAATATTTGACGTGTCCCTCGAATAAAGTTATATTTATTCCAACAATTAAGGGTGTCGTAAATTTCTTTTAGACTCATCAAAAAGCTGATGAGCTCCTGTATATGGTGCCTTAACCTATAAGACAAAGCCAATTACTGGGCTTGTACTTAATTACCAACCGGACAGCGAGAGCAAAAAAATATATATATATGAGAGAGAGACTAAGAAGAAGAAGAAAACATGACGGCCTCCGTTCAAAATTTATTACTGAATACAGAACGAACCCTTCGTTCAACATTTCGAATTTGGTTGCTGCTGTTGTTTTTTGCGAGCTGCACGAACATTTTAAGTTTTAAAAACTAATAACTGCTGCTATTTAACATTTAACTGGTAACGTAGATTAAGTGTGGAGTTGATCGTAAAATTCTTAAAATGGCAACTCGCATAAAACATAATGAAAGTGTTGGAAACGCATAACGAGTATTTTTTTAAAAGAAATTACTGTTGATGAGGCCAATTTTTCATTTGAGGTCAGAGTTGGGTTTACTGCAGCTGGTTGGAAGTTTTAACAATAATTAATCTGTATATATAGTAAATTTCTTTTTTCCAACTCATAATTATTTGGAAATCATGGCATGTTGGATTAGCATTCATTAACAAGAAGTTGAGCAAAATTTTAATTATTATGTGTCATTTGATATAAGGTTCAATAACATCGTGAGTAAGCCCATTTTGTCATGGTAATAGTATACTATACATCATGACATTTCTTTCTTACAAATCTTAACAGTAATGGTTGCTTATAATATTCCACAGACCAAATTTGGAAATCATGGTTTCATGGTTTCTTGACTTATGGTTCACTGAGTGAAATCTAAATTATTATTAGTATCATTTGATATAAGGTTTGACAACAACGTAAATGAACCTGTTTTGTCATTACAGGAGTTTTTATGAGCTTGCGGCTTATGGTTCTGCATCAAAACAGTGCAATCCTGCAATGTATTCGAAAATCCAAACAATAATTGTTTTTGGACATGAAAATGGTACATCAACAAAGACCTTCAAGTCCAAGTTTGTGCAAAAAAAATCTTAAAAATTCCACTAGAAATCTCTGCTTGCAAGTATATCACAAAAAACTATTATCAAAATGATCCCAGTAACGAAACATCTAATAGTGTTAGTTAGACGGCTTTAGACAAATTTTGCTGATTCGAACTAGTATCAAATTTCACAAATATACAATTTTTGCAGATTGATGACCTACTGAACGTAGCAGAAATACATAAATACAACATTGTAAATTGGGGAAAAGAATGTACTACTGATAGCTAGAAAATCTCAAATACCAATAAAACAGACCATACCAAATCAAAAAAATTATGATGTAAAGAAAAATCTTGCTAACGACTTTCTTTTAGTCAAATGTTGATCAATAAATTACATAAGGTAACATTTATTGGTAGACATTGAATAACATAATCTGACCACCACCGTTAATGTCTTTCTGTTATCAATTAAAACCCAAATAGATGGGCGCGTAAATTATTTTAAAAATCTATTTCCAAATTAATAAATTACCAGGTGACATTTATTTTTATATTTTTGTTTCTCTTTTTTATTTCTAACGGAAAAAGATCAAAATCTCCCAGCCGAATATGTGTAAACAAGTTCGCTTTTCACCTGCGTTAAACAACGCATAATTAAAGCCGAATTCCATCAGGTAGATAATAGATCCATTGTTACGACATTCTCCGGCTGTTACGTCCAAATATCAATCCCATATAAAAACCTTGCTTGTCGGATTCTTCTACAGTTCCAGTCGGCGAACGCATCGTAATTGGTCCGTGGATGGTTTGATGTATACAAATTATCTGGTTTTGCTCAATGTCTTGGTTTTAAAAGTTTCTCTTTCTATCTTTTTTTCTCTTTTCTGTTTAATTTTAGACTTTTTGGACGTCTTTCGGACTTTTAAGTAAGAAGGTAAATAAAGAGAGGGTGCTCTTTCTGGGAGTTGACAGAGATTAATGTATTTCTTACTATTGTTTGCTTTGTTAAAAAGTAAGGAAAAATAGGAACAATATAACAATACGAAATAAATCAGGCATGGATGTTAAGTAAAACTTGGGTCATAAAAGAAGGAGGGACATATAAAGTATTTAAAACTGGATAATGATGAGTAGAACCAGATCTATATATGCCTACGTAATGGATTTATAGCAGATGTCATCTTATCTGACAGGTCAATTAGTTCATATGTTATCAGGTTGTTGGCATAGATTTCCTATAAAAGAGTTATATTAAAAATTAGTTGTTATTAATAGTAATTTGATAACGTTGAGATGCTTGGTCGCCTTTTTATTGAACATGCCATTATTGTTATTAATTGAATTTATTTATTATGCGGAGAAAATTGTTTTTTAAGATTTATGACCTTGCTTGGTCGGTACGGTTTTCTTTTTAGATCGACTCAAGAAAAAAATTAATTAATAATATTGAAACAATCTTTGATCGTTTAAGTTTTTTTATTAACAGTTCTGTAAGGACGTAGTTATCATAGAAATGCAAGAAACAAAAGAAGTATAAATCTAGAAATAGAACGGCACGGCATGTAGACAGACAACTGTAGTTTTAGACTTCAGTACTTTATAACCAAAAACTTTTATTTAAATTCCAGAAATCTAGAAAAAACAAGAAAAACTCAAAGTTGAGTGAACTGTTAATAAATATTTCAAAGCAATCTAAAAATGTTTTTCTAAATAAATAAAAGGTCAAAGACGAAAACCGCGAAAACAAAAGAATGATTAAAACGGTCTATGGCTTGAAATAGCATCGCAGAGTGCTCACATTATTTATAAAGAAATCTCAACAGTCCCAAAAATTAATCAAAATAACTAAATCTTCACGATAAATTGAACACAGGATACAAAAAAATGAACGTCACTTTGTTATCTATCACTCACTGTCAGTTTTCAAGTAGTAGATACATTTTAATCAGTTTCAATCTGATAGTAGATGTATATAAAATCTTGGCAGGACTTTGCAGTACTTAGAAGAACTTAGTAATACAGTTTTGGCAATACTTTTGGTACTGCTGCAATCCTGACTTTTACTTCCCACTACTACTAAGGTTTGCTGCCTACTTCCTAGCAAGTCTTGCAACAACTCTTTCTAACTTTATTAAATATTGCCATGTTGTCAGATATTGTTGTATCACTGCATCAAATTTTGTTGCGAAATCTTGCCTTAACTCCCTCGAATTTTATTAAATACTGCCATATCATGCGTCAGTTTTGCCAGATTTTGTTAAGTACTGCTCGGTTTTAGTGTAATCTAATTCAAGAGACACTTAGTGATGATAGTAGGGTGTACAAAACCTAGTAGGAGTTAAGACAGTACTTGGTAGGCCTTGTTGGTACTTGGGAAAACCTAGTAGTACTCGGCAGAATTTGGCAGTAGTTGTCAGGGGCTAGCAATGCTAAGGTAAGGCCTCACGGTGCCACACAAGACTTGGTAATGCTCTTGCCCGGTGGTACACCATTTAAATTCAAATGCGACAGACTGTAAGAGCCAAATAAATCTGATAGTATCAACAAGAATTATTGCCAAATCTATTTAATTTAGAAAAATGACAATCTCGATATGTACCATCGCCCACTGACAAGTACTGCTTAATATTATAAAGTCGTATCTACTTTTGTCAAGTCTTGCTATTAACTCCTTCAAACTTCATGTTTTGTCTAGGTAGTACTATCAGATCTTGTTAAGTACTGCTCGATACTATCAAGTTTTGGTAAAATCAGTCTAATTTAATCCAAAGGTGGTGGTAGTAGTTATACAAAAACTTGGAAGATTTAAGGCAGTACCTGGTAGGTTGTAGTAGTACTTGGCAGGACCTGGTTACTTCTTCACAGCATCTGGTAGTAGCTGGCAAGGCTTTGATCTGTTTGCACCAAATAACTACTATCAGATTCTGACAAATTCTATCAAATCCTTCCAAATTGCATCAAGTTCTGTCAAGTATGGTCAGTCCTGTCAAGTATCACCACACCTTGTCAAGTACTACAGCAGTAGCAAGGTTTTGCTATCTACTGTCACCAGAGAGAAATCTTCTGACAACTATACTTTTAGATACAAATTAATATCTTCAGCTATATACAAAGATCTCATAAGAACTTAAAAACCAGTACCAATCTGGTGGTCAGCAAAAGCCAGGAAAACAGAAACATTGAGAGCTATAATTAGTAATTTTTTCTTCTTCTTCTTCAGTTACAATTATTGGGAAAATTCTATAGCATGATATTATAAGTGAACAGAGCTGAACAAGGTTCGCTGCAGTTTTAGGAGGTCATAGAAAGATGGATCAACTAACTTCAAAAGGTCATACATTTGCGTTCTTAAAAATCTTTAGATATGCTAATTGAATGTCTAAAAATAACGGGACTCGCTGAAAATGGGTTAAGTGCAGATCTCAAAAACCATTACAGAAAAAAGCGTACATTGTGATACCTTTGGAAAACATAAAGATAATGATTAATGGCGTGTCACAAAAAAGCAGCTGAATGTCGCAATTTTCCATATTTGCATTGCCGTTAGTTGCATTTGTTAGAGGAGAACTTGAACGAAAGGTTGACTAATTGGACTCCCCTTCAAGGATCAGTCGAAGCGTTAAGTCAAATCCCATTGGCTAAGTTGAAACATTTACGTTTACATACAGATTTCGAACTCCAAGATAATTGCATATTTTGGAAAAAAGGCACCTTGGTTTTTGACAGAACGCAGGTACATTTGGAAATATATAGATACAACGACTTGTTTGCGATTTTTGTATAACAAGAAGCCAGATACGTTGCACCCAATCCCAAAAGTTGTCACGCTATATCAGGTAAAATGTTTTTGGTGATTCTTGCTGAGAATGGGTGCTCACGGTTCTACTATTACCGAATGCTGTTAACTACTGCCAAATCGCACCAACCACCATCCCTGCCAAGTACGTTCCAATCAAGTACCATCAGATCCTGCCAAGTACTATTAGGTCCTGCGAAAGTTTAGTAAACCGACAATTAAATTGATTTAAGCAGAACTTAATGGTAGTAATGCAAGAAGTAACAAGATCTGTCCGTACTAAGACAGGACATGACAATGGATAAGACGACTTCGGCGTACTTTATTTGATTTAGATGCAAATCAAGTTTTATAAAAAAGGGACCTTTTTAAAACTAAATAAACTTGTCTGTTGTTTGTCGTGATTCTATTAATCAAAGTCTTGCTTGCTATTGCCAGATTCTGCCTACTACTGCCAGGTCTTTCGAGCTACTACTGGGTACTGTCAAGGCCCTTAACAAGTTATTTTAAACCGATTTGGGCAAAATTTAATAGCAATGGTGCAAGATAGAGTAGCACTGAACAAGATCCAGCGGTATCAAGGTAAGACTTTGCAGTAGTAAGTAGAATTTGCCATAAGAGACAGTACTCATCAAAATCGCCTGCCAAAATTGGCTTTCATAACATCACCGGGATTCGTAGAGCAAAAGGGTAAGTAGTAAGGTACAAACATACAACACTGTCTGTTATCAGCATAATATCAGTCCGTAGTCTTGAAAGGCGAGGCTGAAGAGAGTGAAGCTCAAATTAGAAAAGAAGCGAGTGCACAAGCATAACTAGAGAAACAAACCAAGAAATATGACAAGAGCTCTAAAAACAACAGTAAAGCTACAACGATTCGAATGGGGGGAGAGAGACCTCATAATCTATTAACCTTGGGATATTGGAGTTCTTGCTCTTTTCTAAAGTCATTTGCATTTGTTCCCAATTCATAACTAATTAAAATTCTCTTGTGTTGTCTAAACTCTGATCAGGTATGTGTTAATGACTGGCTTTACTAGAAATAGTCATCCGAATGGCTACAGAAAATTAATTTAGACCGGGGGCGAAGTAAGAAATTTTATTATCATTTATTTTTTCAAATTTGATTGGGCTTTCGAATAAGTCGCTCAAAAATAGAAGACTTTCTGGGTTTTATCGAAAATGCAAAGAGGTGTTTTCGGGCTGCATTGAGTTTATCTAGATCTGCAAATAAGAAGTTTTGATTTTGAAAACGTAAATAAAATTTGTAGTTTAAACCAATAATATTAAAGTGGTGCAAAACAGAAGAAGTTGCAAGTGTAACAGATTCTAAAAGTTCACAGGAAATCAGAGAAAATACAAAACTCATTTTTCTAGGCAAAAACAAAACAATATAGAAATAAGATCAAGATTTTGCAAATTTTAGTTTAAAAAACCGTTTCAAGAAAAAATTTAAAAAGAAAACAAAAGAAAAATGTAATTGTTTCGAGATAAAAGATCGACAAAAATGTCAGTTTCCTTTTCATAAGAAAACACCAAATGTTTTTGAGAAAAAAATTAAGGTGTATAGGAATTTATGCACAGAACAAACCATTTTTTTTAAACGTACAAAGGGAGATCTTACGAAACAAAGGAATAACAATGTCTAACAATAAACATAAACATGTCTTTTATGGAAATTTGGTCATTCATTTGTTAACAGATGTTCAGGTGTTTACTGCGTTCGACTTTTATTATATTTCCCTTGTTTTTTAATTATTTTCCACTGTTAAACCGGCGACTTTGTTTATTCAATTAAAAGCAAATTCAATCTAGTATTCTTGGCGCTAATGTACAATGTACTTTCCCATGAATCCCTTTTTTTCTCTATCTTAAATGTCAAGAAGAACGTTTTGTTTCAAGGTGGATGATTGCGACTGGAATGCGCGAGACGATCTTTGTTTACTAAACAACACAATAAGATAGAGATAAACCCGAAGAATACACACACACGAGTTTAAGCAAAGAAGAAGAATAAAAGTGGCTGGTTACGAATTAATCACTTAATACATAATTCAAGATGTGCTGCTCGCTGCACGGTACGAGAAGAGAAAACTTGGCTGGCTCTTCTCTCCTGGCAAGTCTGTTTTATGACACGTGTAAGAAGACTCGTTTGCCCAAGCTCTCAGCAGATCTCAGATTACAGGTCGAACGCATGAATTTTAAACACTTTGGTGATATCTTATTCTTATGATTCGAATCATATGTAAAATTGGGCGTGACTGACGATTATGCTAACTAACGTCATCATTATGGAATGAGGAGACAACAAAATCGTTTCACTTCTTTTTTTATTTTCACTTTAACGAAAATCGTAAAATCGTTCGTATTTTATCGGAATGGCAAGAATAAGTATTGCAGATAGGTATGGGCAACTCTGCGAGAGTTTAAAATATTTATGCACTTCGTGCACCATGTGCGAATTTTAGTTGTTTATGGTCTCGGGTTTGTTTATGTTGTGTTGCCTTCGTATTGTGTTGCACTTGCTCGGCGCTCACTTGATTTTATTTGTACACTTTTTTTCTTCAACTTGTCGTCGTTTTCTTTTGTATTCATATAAAAACCTACTTTATCTTTCGTAGAACTTTTCGTTCTCTTCAGCCTTTTATCATACGAGATCTGTTCAAAAAGTATCGC